>CAUJRU010004164.1:0-22197 GCA_963277665.1 Viscum album | reverse complement strand
TGTGTTTTCTATAAAGAAATTTAGGGAGTACTTATGTAAAATCCCAGGTAAATAATGAATATTACATTTTTATATTTATTAAAATTTGTGATCTAAATATTAATTTTACATTAAAGGGGATTCAATGTTCTATGGAAAACCCAAAATGCAACAACGAGATTCATTTAAATCTTATGTTGCACAGAATATTGAGTCATACTGAAAAATTATAATATAATATTATTTTAAATGGTAGTTAACTCCTATCCATTATATTGGTGGGAATTTATAGAACTAACTAAATATGAATATTCATGTTTTTAAATGTTTTTACATTTACCCAATAAAATTATGAGGCTTAAAATAAGAAAGAATCTGATTTTAAGTATAAATACACAAATATTCATTAAAAGATCGATTTACCAGCTTCTAATGGAAAACCATATTTAAATCTAGTTTTAGCCACTTTTTTATGTTATTTTTGAAAAAATAAAATTCTACTTTATAATCGGCTCATCAAAATTTACTTTGGGCAAATGTTTCATATTTTTCTGATAAAATTCAGTTTTTAATGAATAGTGAAAAATACTGTATTTTAATTCAAAACTGGCTTTTAATCTCATTTATTTATATGGTAAGATTATCATTTTAATATGTTTTAAGGTGTATTAAGATTATATTTTTACCATTTAATCCAATGTTTGTCATTCTAAGTAATTTCACTTCGAAATTGGAAATAAACAAGTGTCAATCTTTTAATAGTTATTATTTAAAAAACGATTTTTGTTTTGAAAACTTGAATGAATTTTAAATTAATTTGTGAAACTTCTATGTATTAAATTTGGTAATACAGAATTTGTTTTAATTTTTAATATAAAATATATCTTATGATGATTTTTTTGTACTTTTCTGAAAAAAACATCTATTTTTTATGAATAGTGAAAACACTGAGTAGTAGTTACAAAGCTGACTTTTTCATTTAAATGAAATTTTACCACCTCTGGGAATTGAATTTCCAAAATCCAATATACATGGTTGTTATTATTAAGTAAAATTTGTTTCAATAAGATGAAAATATTTTTTGGTAAATATTAACTTTTGACTTGTATTTACAACAGTTAAAGTTAAATAGGGTAATTCAATTTAAAAAAATATTATAATAATATAAAATTACCTTAACACTTGTTATAAACTTATTTGATGAGTATTGGCCTTCCATGGTCATATATGGGTTTATCTTAAGACCCAATGTAGCCATTTAATAGTGATAATGGCACTTTATTTTAATTAACATAAAGTAAAGGCAAAATGAAATAAACAAATATATTTTAGTAAATTAATTTTTACATAGGGTTATATAAGTTATCATTTCGACTATAAATATTTTTTGGAAGATAAAAAAATTTTGTACAACATTGTATTTTTTTATAATTTTTAGACATCAAATAAAAAACATTATTTATGACACAATAATGATGCAGTGTTTACTTCATTAATAAATGATTTAAATAAATATGACTAATAAGATTAAAATAATATCCAAAACATGTCAAATTTTTAATGGATGATTTTATTTTGACCATGAGTCATATTATCTTAGATTTTAATAAGTTTTGGACTTTAATAAACTGAAAATAATTATATAATAAAATAATATTTTCACACATTCAAAAAGAGCCCCTCCTCCCCCTTATAAAAATCCCTCACCTCTAACCCAATACACACACCTATCAATCCCCTTGGCTCATCCAAACTCTGACTAAATAATTTCTAGATAGATTTATCATACTCCTAGAATACTTACCTAAGGTAGAAGGCACGTCAAGTAACCCTTTTGGTTTAAACCAAAGGGATTTGCCAGATTTAAAGGTAACGTCTTCTCTTAAGTTCTTTTTTTATTTTACTTCTCCAACACCCTACACTCTTTTTATACCTTTCATGTATAACAAAACCAATATCCAAAATATACTATGTTATTTTTATGAGAAGGATTCCAACTACACTTACACACACCTCAATCTAATAAATAAAGAACATATTGTTTCTGTGGACGGAAAACTAACGCCTCACGAAATGATGATTTTCCTATTTTCTCCTACCACCTCTTATGGTGGTCATTATGATTGAACTGTATTTATATATGATATATATTATGTTTTTTTTATGCTTCTGTATTTTCCATTTGTATCATACCTTTATGGTTTCTATTATGGGTAAACACGATAATTTCATTTGAGGAAGTGCGAACTACCGCCCCTCAAAGTGATATGACTCATTAATTCAATATGTTGAATGTATAAAGGATGGAGTTAATGATATTATATATTATATTATATTGGAATTATAATGTACCTATGTATAATTATGTTTTCATTCAATTAAATAATGTACCTATGTATAATTATAAGAAGGTCATTTTTTACTCAAGTACCAAATATCAACAAAATTACCATTATTGACTAAAATGATTTCATAATATTCATGACATGGTAATAAGTGACATAAAATGAATAATAAACTTTAAATAGGTTCTTAAGAAAGTAGAAATTAACTTTAACTTATTATTCAGGATATTAAAGAACAAACGAGTCAAGTAGGACACAAGGTAAGGGGTTTGTTATCTCACTTTTAATTGGGTGAGATTTGTATTGTTCACCACTTATTTATTGCATGTGGTTTATTGTGTACTGACATTTGATATATATTATCATGTTTCTATTTGTATTCATGGTATTTGGTGATTCATTTGGTGGTTGAGACTTTATTGTTGTTATGAACCAATTCACTCTTTTTTGGTGTATATACTGTTCTTTGGAATATTATATCATGAATCCCTTTATTCTCATTATATTATAAAGTTCTGATTAAATGTTATTACTCAATTATTTATATTCAAGCGTCTCTCATTTTGTTAAAAACTCTTTAACTAAAATATTGGTTAAAAGGGTTTAAAGATTTAGACTTCTAAATATTTCTCATTAATGTCCAAGTTTCCAAAATAGTTTTTAGAATATTTTTATATGGACATTAATGTCTTCAAATGATGATTTATTTAAAAGTTTCATATGGTATGGAACACATTGATACAAAAATATATTTATTTAATATTTTAAATGTTTTTTTAAAATGGGTTGATAAAGAATTGATTATGTCAATATCATAAAATAATATATTGTGATAAAAATGTGGGAATATTATCTTACCTTTATGATTGTTTTATATGTTATGACAACGTTGTGGTTCTTCGGCATTGTTTGCGAATACAATTGGATCCGTGATAAACCTTAGGTGGGTGAGCCTGAGATAGCTCTCCAACACATTGGGTAATGTGACAGAGGTAAATATGAATATTTCTCCTAAGAGATTTTGGGAATATACTATGACGGGTATTCCAAATATAACTCCCTACGTAGCTATGATAGTA
This sequence comes from Viscum album, assembly GCA_963277665.1. Classification (NCBI taxonomy): domain Eukaryota; kingdom Viridiplantae; phylum Streptophyta; class Magnoliopsida; order Santalales; family Viscaceae; genus Viscum; species Viscum album. The sequence goes on along the minus strand of CAUJRU010004164.1, from coordinate 18,794 downwards.
CAATGTAAGAATGATATATATTCTACAAGATACCATTATGATTTATGTTTTCTATATGTTATTCATAAAACTTACGATTTCATGAGGTATGTTAAAAATCTTATGTTTTTACAGTCCAATGTTTACCTTCTTTATTTAAAAACCTTTACTGAGTGTTTTATGCACATCCTAGGTTTTGAAATGTTTTTCACAAAACTGTAGATTAATAGGGTCAGGGATGGGATCAAGAAAAAGTCATGATGTCTAAAATATAGAACTAGACATGACTCTCTTTTTCAAGAGTTTATTATTTTATAAAAAAATTGAAACTGAGGAGAAGTGTATACTTTGTAATTTTTGAGATTTAATGTAATAGTTATCACCTAATTCTTTATAACTCTAAACCAGAAAAGATACCCAATGTGAATTATTCATTTAATTTAGGATTACGTAATGTTTATGGTCAGTTCCTTACAGTTGGTATCAGAGTTCGTTTTAGATAACTTTAGAGGTTAGGGTGTTATTTAAGCATAAGTGACATAACCATAATGGTTAGAATATTAGAAGAGTCATAGTAATTTTATAGATGATTAGTGGTTATTACATTTTAGGGTGAAAAATGAACGGTATTAGATAACCTTTTAGGATAAAATATTTTATGGTTAATTTTGGGGAATTTGTCTTTTTTTATGGAATGTTATGAAATTTTATAGTTTTTGAAAAAGGACAACATGCAGACCGTGTAACAACCCGTTGCGTCAGAAAACGTTATGGGTATCAAACCCAAAACCAAAATGAGCTTGAGATTTATAACATACCACTATCCTATATGAATTCCCTAGTTAGTATGAATTATTTGTTTAAGTTAAATGATTTTATGGATCAAGAATAAGTTGATTTGGGGAACTTATGTTTTATCAAATAGATATCCTTAGTATAAGTAAATGATTTGGTGATTAAGTGATAGAGGTTATTTTAGAAGATGTTTGCACTTTTGGATACATTATATGCTTAAGAAAAATAGAATACTATGTGATCTCATTTGTGGAGTAATGGTTGAAATATTATTTTTTAAGAATCAATGTTTTTATTGTGTACATAAGGTGATTTGGGTTATTTATGGAAATGATTAACCTATCATAGAGAATACGTGATTATGTTAATTACACTTCAGTATGAGAATTTAAGAGTAATCGATGGTTTTGGCAATAAATGTTAATATTTACATTAGAAGGCTATGTGATTAAATCATTTTGAGTTTTTGGTTTTAATATTAGTTTGGATTATTTGGAATAATTTTAAGGACAATTGTATATAGAATGGTATTTCATGAACTTTGGGTTCTTGTTGTTTTATTTTTGAGATTAAGATTAGTATTTATTTTTATAAAGGATTATCCTTTTGGGGATTATATGATCTTGAACAAATAAATTTTGGTTTTGGTAGATGTCTAAAGATAGGTGAATATGTTGTTCACCTTTTGTAGATAATGTTATACTCAAGAAGTTTATTCTAGCAATTCACTTATGACCATGTCATCTTGAATACTTACCATTTGGAGAAAAGAATAGTTTGTGGTAGAATTTTATTAAAGGATAACACTCTACATGACATGTAATTATATTTCCCTTCAATCGTAGTCAAGTTATTAATAAAATTTTTCAACTCTATGAAAATGATCTTGAAACAAAAATGTTATAAGCTCTCTTTTTTCATCAGACATTTACCCAACCACAAATTTATGGTATTGTGGTGGTTAACATTCCATGATCATGTTCTCTATCACTCTCTATTAATCTATGAGAGTTAGTTTTGTAGAGACCCGAAGCCTGACGTACATGGACATTACATTACTTTTGCGGAATACTTAGTACATAACTAAAACACACACACATGGATCGTAATAGTTTAGTGTCTTTGGAAACTCGGAACGTAATCTTCTAATCGTGGTGAAAGATCTTCAACATCTCCCATAAAGATCTTCCCTTTTTTTTACCTAAAACCATTCTTTATATCCTGGGGAAAAGAAAACATAAAAGGGTGAGCTCAAATGCTCAGTAAGGGTAAAGAAAAGAAAATCAATCACATCATATTCATAAGAACATAACTTTTGGAAATCTTAACCTGCAAAAGAGAGCATAATTTCATAACATGGGATAAATCATAGAAGTGAAAATGAGATCCCCATAATCATAACATGAAACTTGAAACTTTGTGGCATGCACACATAATCATGGAAAATCATTTCTTGTTAGTCATGACTCATTTCCAAGACTATCTTAGTGGACAAAGTCCCCTTTCTGAATCGAGTTCACTCCTCGTTTCAGTCCTGTATCACTGAACCGAAATAACCTTCCGTTCCAGCCATGTCTATCTCATGAGATATAAAATCTTTACCCAATGCATTGGAGGGAGATATAGGTCCCACCCATCTTATAATGAATCCTTTCTTATGTGTGCCACATAATCATAAAACATACATCATCGCATAACACATGTAACAAAAATGGGATTCTTGAAACATCATGACATCATAAATCAATTCATATAAGATAAAGGAATTCATAAACATAATTCCATCACAACATAGTCAAATAAATGTAAAAATATGGATAGAATCAGAACCCTTTATTATCTTAGATGGAAAATAATTTTGATAAAACACTTGAATTGAATTCTTGAGGAAAATATCCTTTCTTCTTCAAAATCAATTTCTTTTCACAAAACATCATGCAATTTTAAAAGAAAGAGACTTTATTGAAAATAGTCATGAAATATTTTAGATGAAGCTTCATGAAAATAAGGCTTTATAAAATAGTAGAAATCCGTTCGTGCCGTATAAGTTAAAAAAAAACATTCTTCGTACTTTTGTCAGAAAAGTCAAAAAGTACCTCGTACGGTAAAACGAAAAAAGATTTCTTTCATATTCTTTACTAAAAACTCACCTAAGGGTAAAATTGGATTTAAACTATTGCAAGTGGATGGAAACAATATTACATATTGAGGAAACATGGATGTGGATGATAAAATACACCCCAGTAAATACTTACGAATAAACAATCTCGGATAAAAATGAGATTGTGATATTTCCCTTACCTTAGGTCCAATTTGCTTCGTATGTGTCCGAACCTCCTGTATAATGATTTAAATAATGTCATTGACTTATTACAGAATCATAATCATTGTTATGATATCATATATGGTTCACTTATGACATTATATTACCCGTTCTTTTGTAAATTCAATGTTAAAGAAGCGTTTTGGGTAAAATCGTTTCATTTATCGTAGGTGTTTTGACTTGTTGTTCTTGACATCATTATTACTTATATCATGATTTACTTACTTCCAGAAAATGAAATATGATTTATATATCATATATATTCAGTATATATATATATAATAGATAGATAAATAAAATGAAAAACACCGTTCATGGAGACGGTAGTCCGTACGTACGCATGAACGCTGTTTTTCTTTCCTTATTGTCTTGAAATGGAAGTAAGTAGATGACATACATATGTATATATATACATAAATCCAGTAGCTTTATAATGTCATATATTTCATTATTATTTCTTATATATACATTATAATCATTCTTAAATGGTTAACATGGAGAATGAATCTCATCGCGTCGTGGAGACGGTAGTCCGTACGTACGCACGAGCGATGATATCATTTCTATAAATATTGAATTGAATTGGAGTGGATTATACAATATATCAGAATCAATATGATGTTGTAATAACTATGTATAGTTATTCTTTACACCATTATACCCATCCATGTAAGGTGGTGGTGGAAAATAGATTACACCACGGCGTGGAGACGGTATTCCGTACGTACGCACGCGCGGTGATTTCTTTTTCCGTAGGATGGATAGATGGTGAAATAGGGTTGTTTCATACTTATAATAACATATCCGTATATGAGTGATACTGATGTTATTACTTCATAATGAAACAACCTAAGAAGAAGAAGTGGAAGAAGAAATAAAGATGAAAGAATTGGTAACGGTAATTACCTCTTCTTTGAAGTGCCTCTTTGAGACCTCCTCTTAGGGCACTAAAATTGGTCTTTGAGGAAGACCAGAACCTCTAGGATGTTGCTATGGAAGTGGAGAGGAGAAATTGGCAGGGGTTGGCCGAGCTTGAGTGCTCAAATTGGTGTGAGGAGGAGGGGGAGGAGGTGTCCTTTTATAGGGGAGGAGAGGGGCACCTTAGGAATATCTCAAAATATTATTTTATATTAAGGTCAAAATCGGTTTATAATGGTTCCAAAGGGTCTTATTTCGAAGCTAAAGTGGGGATGGGTCGAAATCCTATCAACCAATAGAATTTAGACAAGTTTAGGGTATTATTTTAACCTTATCAATTAGATTTAACTCTAAGTTAAATAATTTAACTTTTACCGTGTCTTTTTGTTTTCTTTCACTATATGGTTAATAAACTTACTCTAACATGCCAAAAGAACCCCAAATTGTATATTATTAATACATATATCCTTATCTAAGTAATTTGGCCGAACCATAGATTTTTAGGAATAAAATAACAATTAATAATATAATATTTGATTTAAAAACTATTTTGTGTCAATTTTGACACTATTTGATATATGATTTTTGTGAAAGTCATAACAGAATTATATGTTCGAAACAAGTTGATTAAATCAACACTAATATATCATAGTAACCTATAAAATTAGTGTAATTCATAAAAAGTCTTAAATTACATTTATTTTGGTATTTATATTATCAATTATGTCAATATTTCATTAATAAGATAATTACTGCAACATCTTTGTGTCATAAATAAATTAAATTATTTGATGTCTAAAAATTACAAATAAAATACCATCATGTAGGATATCTTTTTATCTTTCTAATGAATATTTACAATCGAATTTATCTTATGTATAACCCCATATTAAAAATGATTTACTTATTAAACTTTGATTTTAACTATTTTAACCCTTCTTTAAATAAATTAATAATAAATGTCCTAATCTAATCCAAGTGGGCCTAAATGGTCATATTTTATTCCTAAGTTTGTTTTTGGTCGAATTACACTTGTCCAATAGAATTAGGACATGTGTTAGGGTAATATTAATATCATATTTACCCTTAGTTACCTTATTTACTATTAACCGTGGTAAAAAAAAGTAAAAAGTTACTATTCACCAAAAAATTATTTTCATCTCATTGAACCACATTTTAGTCCTTCATATTAACCGTGTCTCTCGGATTTTCGAAATTCCATTCACAGAAGCGGTAAAATTAAGTTTTATGCAAAATTCAGTTTTTAACCTACCACTTAGTAGTTTCACTATTCATCAAAAATTGATGTTTTTCAGAACAATGCCAAAATTTCATCCCAAGCTATATTTCATATTCCGAATTCAAAAATGAAGTCTATTTTACCAAATTCATAACATAAAAGTTGCATTAATTAATTTTATAATTAAATCCCGCTGTTAAAACAAATAGCGTGTTTTTAAGAAACAATATCTATCAAAAGATTGACACTTGTTTATGTCTAGTTTAAATGTGAAATTACATCCAATGACCAACATTGTATTAAATTGTAAAAATATATTCTAAATATACTTTAAAACCACTCAAATTAATGATTTATCACTATTAATTATTTCGATTAAAAGAGTTGTTTTTAATTATAATTTAGTAATTTTCACTATTCATCAGAATATGAAAGTTATCCGAAAAGTACCAAAATTTCACCTTAGGCTAAATTCGATACTCCGAATCCAAAAATAAAGTCCATTTTGAAAAATAAGATTTACTGGATTTCAAAAAGTGGATATTACTATTCATAACGGCTAGTTTTAATAATATTTTTATAGCATATCGTTGTTTAGTGAAACTCGGTATTGCGTAATACACACGCTATCGAGGAAGGTCGCGATTGCGTGTAATGCAAGTCAAGTCAAGGATGTGTGTTGTGCAAGCTCCTTTTGGTGTAGCGTACAACACAAGACATTAATAAAATTAAAAAAATATTTTTTTTTATAAAATCTTGGGCTGTTACATTCTACCCCCCTTAAAATGAATTTCGCCCTCGAAATTCGTCGGGGTTATAAATGGTTTACTATTTGAAAGTTTCTTTAATAGAAACCCACATCGTAAAAGGGAATACCAAAACTTGGCTTTAAAAACTAAAGTATGAAATGTAACGATTACCCAAATAAACTAATCACTGGGTTTCCACATAGGTGAAAATATGGATATGGAAGAGAAATCTAACCATCATGTTCTGATGGAGAGTGGTAGAGAACATGGCTATGGAAAATCCAGTAATCACAAATCCATAAATTTGTGACGATCTAAGGTACCATCTGATTCATCAGGTATAAGATCACTAGGAAAACATTTTTGGTTTTCAAGATCATTTCCCTAAAGTTGAAAATTTGAATTAGAATAAATACTTACTTTATTTTGATACAATATCAATGTTGTTCATGCCTTGAACAATTTCCACTTCATCTCCTAAATAAATGAAGTTGAATTTGTTATTCGTGAAGTGTTAGCAGATCATGTGATAGAATGACGGGTCATTCCATCTGTCTCAAACAAAAGGTAAGCAAAAGTTATTAAATATACATAAGTCATTCTATAGTGAGATTAATCATATATAGTTCCTAAAATGGACTTATACTTCATATATCATACTGCTTAATATAATAAAACTAGTTTCTACTAAACAGGGACTTCCTGTAGGTCAGTGGTAGGCGATAAAGGCCAGTCGCACTTCGGTTGTGGGTTCGATTCCTACAACCTTGTCCGAAGCGATGGGCTGTCGCCCGTCCTGCAGGTTGTCCCTTTTTCTAAAACTACGTTACTATAACATCCCATCGAAAATCTTCTATCCTTAAACAATACTAACTTATGTCCAACATAATCCAGTCTAATCTTTAGGCTTATACATAATACTGCAGTCCACTCTCATAATATAGTGACAACGATTACCAGAGATTTAATACTGTCGTTGATCCCCACATATCATAAGATATGTCTTGTTGGTCACATTCCAAACATTCAAAGTCCTTAATCGTGTATTCTCTTGAATACCTTAGTGAAAACATGAGTGCAGTTAAAAGTTAACACTTTCCACATACCAAAATCCTCAAAATTCTATATACTCAAACCATGATATCATTTAGTCCTTATATCAATCATGAGCTCATGAATACTGTTAAACATTTCATTTTCTCGTTTTCCCTTCATTATGCGCATAATATCTCAATCACTTTGAATACCACATTAGACCAATACATAAATATTCCAATATTCCATGATACAACATTATTTTGGAATCCCATTACATAAACACTTAATAACTCCACCACATCGTTGTCATATTCAACATTGCCAATAGTGATCGCATGTGACTTCCCTTTGTCCTTTGCCTTAAGCGGTTGCTCATGTCGATCATCACTAACCCTTGGATTAGGGCATTTATTGGCATAATGTCCCATCTCCTTGCACTTGAAGCATTGAAGTGTTGGTTGTGCGTTCTCTGCAGTGTTTGCTTTATTCACTTCATTAGAATCCCATTTTTCATTACTTCGACACTCAGCTACTCGATGACCTTCTTTTCCACACTTAAAACATTTTCTAGTCCCTTTAAGACAATCTCCACCATGCTTCTTTCCACACTTTGTGCATAAGGAAACATTCATCTTCTTTTCACCATTATTCTGAGATTTCTCCTTGAACTCCATCTTTCGTTTCTTGTCAAAACCATGAGATGGATATGTAACACCAACTTCCATTTCTACCTTGATAGCACAACGCACAATTTCTTCATAGCTACTGAAGTCTCTTATAGCTAATGCTCTTCGAAGACTTGGTTTTAAGCCACTGAAAAATCGATCAACTTTACTTTCAGGTTGGATGATAATGCCAGATGCATACCTTGCAAGTCTTGTAAAATTTGCTTCATAGGTACCTACAGATTCATCGTCCCTTTGCTTCAGTTCAAGAAACTCTTTCTCCATCTTTGTTCGAAGAATACGAGGGAAGTACTTACTGAAAAACAAGTTCTTGAACTCGTCCCATTCCATGGACTCAATTTCATCTCTTGGCCTCGTATTCTTGATAAGATTCCACCATTGATCAGCTTCACCTTCCAAACGATACACTGCTAGGATGACTTTATCATGTTCAGAACATTGAAGAACTGAAAATATCTTTTCAGTAGTACTGATCCATTGTTCAGCCACAAGTGGATCAGAAGACCCACTGAAAGAAGGTGGACGTTGCCTCATGAAGGACTCAACAGAATGTTGCTCCTTCCTTTGCTCGTTTGGAAGTCCTGCATGATTCATAGATTGAGAAAGTTGTGTGAGCATGGCTACAAGATTTTGCATTCCAGCTCCTATATCGTTCGGTTGCTCAGGGGTACAATCATTGCATTGCCCATCACATTCCGCATTAACACGGTTCCTTCGGGTTCCAGCCATCGTCTAAAACCCCAAAAGAATTGTGTGAGAGGAAAAAATCATGCTAGGGAAAACAACATAATAAAGGGTTAGTACCCTCAATATCTAACATTTTAGGTTAAATTCGAAGATCGTTAGCGCAATTCTAGGACTATAACCTATACGTATACTTAACCTTAGAGACATCCCTAGACATACCTTAGAAATATCTCTAGGGATCTCACTAACGTTTTCGCATCCTAGTTTCCAAAGGTTGACTAAACCTTTCCTCTGATACCAAGTGTAGAGACCCGAAGCCTGACGTACATGGACATTACATTACTTTTGCGGAATACTTAGTACATAACTAAAACACACACACAGGGATCGTAATAGTTTAGTGTCTTTGGAAACTCGGAACGTAATCTTCTAATCGTGGTGAAAGATCTTCAACATCTCCCATAAAGATCTTCCCTTTTTTTTACCTAAAACCATTCTTTATATCCTGGGGAAAAGAAAACATAAAAGGGTGAGCTCAAATTCTCAGTAAGGGTAAAGAAAAGAAAATCAATCACATCATATTCATAAGAACATAACTTTTGGAAATCTTAACCTGCAAAAGAGAGAGCATAATTTCATAACATGGGATAAATCATAGAAGTAAAAATGAGATCCCCATAATCATAACATGAAACTTGAAACTTTGTGGCATGCACAGATAATCATGGAAAATCATTTCTTGTTAGTCATGACTCATTGCCAAGACTATCATAGTGGACAAAGTCCCCTTTCTGAATCGAGTTCACTCCTCGTTTCAGTCCTGTATCACTGAACCGAAATAACCTTCCGTTCCAGCCATGTCTATCTCATGAGATATAAAATCTTTACCCAATGCATTGGAGGGAGATATAGGTCCCACCCATCTTATAATGAATCCTTTCTTATGTGTGCCACATAATCATAAAACATACATCATCACATAACACACGTAACAAAAATGGGATTCTTGAAACATCATGACATCATAAATCAATTCATATAAGATAAAGGAATTCATAAACATAATTCCATCACAACATAGTCAAATAAATGTAAAAATATGGATAGAATCAGAACCCTTTATTATCTTAGATGGAAAATAATTTTGATAAAACACTTGAATTGAATTTTTGAGGAAAATATCCTTTCTTCTTCAAAATCAATTTCTTTTCACAAAACATCATGCAATTTTAAAAGAAAGAGACTTTATTGAAAATAGTCATGAAATATTTTAGAGTAAGCTTCATGAAAATAAGGCTTTATAAAACAGTAGAAATCCGTTCGTGCCGTATAAGTTAAAAAAAAACATTCTTCGTACTTTTGTCGGAAAAGTCAAAAAGTACCTCGTACGGTAAAACGACAAAAGATTCCTTTCATATTCTTTACTAAAAACTCACCTAAGGGTAAAATTGGATTTAAACTATTTCAAGTGGATGGAAACAATATTACATATTGAGGAAACATGGATGTGGATGATAAAATACACCCCAGTAAATACTTACGAATAAACAATCTCGGATAAAAATGAGATTGTGATATTTCCCTTACCTTAGGTCCAATTTGCTTCGTATGTGTCCGAACCTCCTGTATAATGATTTAAATAATGTCATTGACTTATTACAGAATCATATTCATTGTTATGATATCATATATGGTTCACTTATGACATTATATTACCCGTTCTTTTGTAAATTCCATGTTAAAGAAGCGTTTTGGGTAAAATCGTTTCATTTATCGTAGGTGTTTTGACTTATTGTTCTTGACATCATTATTACTTATATCATGATTTACTTACTTCCAGAATATAAAATATGATTTATATATCATATATATTCAGTATATATATATATAATAGATAGATAAATAAAATGAAAAACACCGTTCATGGAGACGGTAGTCCGTACGTACGCATGAACGATGTTTTTCTTTCCTTATTGTCTTGAAATGGAAGTAAGTAGATGACATACATATGTATATATATATACATAAATCCAGTAGCTTTATAATGTCATATATTTCATTATTATTTCTTATATATACATTATAATCATTCTTAAATGGTTAACATGGAGAATGAATCTCATCGCGTCGTGGAGACGGTAGTCCGTACGTACGCACGAGCGATGATATCATTTCTATAAATATTGAATTGAATTGGAGTGGATTATACAATATACCAGAATCAATATGATGTTGTAATAACTATGTATAGTTATTCTTTACACCATTATACCCATCCATGTAAGGTGGTGGTGGAAAATAGATTACACCACGGCGTGGAGACGGTATTCCGTACGTACGCACGCGCGGTGATTTCTTTTTCCGTAGGATGGATAGATGGTGAAATAGGGTTGTTTCATACTTATAATAACATATCAGTATATGAGTGATACTGATGTTATTACTTCATAATGAAACAACCTAAGAAGAAGAATTGGAAGAAGAAATAAAGATGAAAGAATTGGTAACGGTAATTACCTCTTCTTTGAAGTGCCTCTTTGAGACCTCCTCTTAGGGCACTAAAATTGGTCTTTGAGGAATACCAGAACCTCTAGGATGTTTCTAGGGAAGTGGAGAGGAGAAATTTGCAGGGGTTGGCCGAGCTTGAGTGCTCAAATTGGTGTGAGGAGGAGGGGGAGGAGGTGTCCTTTTATAGGGGAGGAGAGGGGCACCTTAGGAATATCTCAAAATATTATTTTATATTAAAGTCAAAATCGGTTTATAATGGTTCCAAAGGGTCTTATTTCGAAGCTAAAGTGGGGATGGGTCGAAATCCTATCAACCAATAGAATTTAGACAAGTTTAGGGTATTATTTTAACCTTATCAATTAGATTTAACTCTAAGTTAAATAATTTAACTTTTACCGTGTCTTTTTCTTTTCTTTCACTATATGGTTAATAAACTTACTCTAACATGACAACAGAACCCCAAATTGTATATTATTAATACATATATCCTTATCTAAGTCATTTGGCCGAACCTTAGATTTTTAGGAATAAAATAACAATTAATAATATAATATTTTATTTAAAAACTATTTTGTGTCAATTTTGACACTATTTGATATATGATTTTTGTGAAAGTCATAACAGAATTATATGTTAGAAACAAGTTGATTAAATCAACACTAATATATCATAGTAATCTAGAAAATTAGTTTAATTCATAAAAAGTCTTAAATTACATTTATTTTGGTATTTATATTATCAATTATGTCAATATTTCATTAATAAGATAATTACTGCAACATCTTTGTGTCATAAATAAATTAAATTATTTGATGTCTAAAAATTACAAATAAAATACCATCATGTAGGAAATCTTTTTAGCTTTCTAATGAATATTTACAATCGAATTTATCTTATGTATAACCCCATATTAAAAATGATTTACTTATTAAACTTTGATTTTAACTATTTTAACCCTTCTTTAAATAAATTAATAATAAATGTCCTAATCTAATCCAAGTGGGCCTAAATGGTCATATTTTATTCCTAAGTTTGTTTTTGGTCGAATTACACTTGTCCAATAGAATTAGGACATGTGTTAGGGTAATATTAATATCATATTTACCCTTAGTTACCTTATTTACTATTAACCGTGGTAAAAAAAAGTAAAAAGTTACTATTCACCAAAAAATTATTTTCATCTCATTGAACCACATTTTAGTCCTTGATATTAACCGTGTCTCTCGGATTTTCGAAATTCCATTCAAAGAAGCGGTAAAATTAAGTTTTATGCAAAATTCAGTTTTTAACCTACCACTTAGTAGTTTCACTATTCATCAAAAATTGATGTTTTTCAGAACAATGCCAAAATTTCATCCCAAGCTATATTTCATATTCCGAATTCAAAAATGAAGTCTATTTTACCAAATTCATAACATAAAAGTTGCATTAATTAATTTTATAATTAAATCCCGCTGTTAAAACAAATAGCGTGTTTTTAAGAAACAATATCTATCAAAAGATTGACACTTGTTTATGTCTAGTTTAAATGTGAAATTACATCCAATGACCAACATTGTATTAAATTGTAAAAATATATTCTAAATATACTTTAAAACCACTCAAATTAATGATTTATCACTATTAATTATTTCGATTAAAAGAGTTGTTTTTAATTATAATTTAGTAATTTTCACTATTCATCAGAATATGAAAGTTATCCGAAAAGTACCAAAATTTCACCTTAGGCTAAATTCGATACTCCGAATCCAAAAATAAAGTCCATTTTGAAAAATAAGATTTACTGGATTTCAAAAAGTGGTTATTACTATTCATAACGGCTAGTTTTAATAATATTTTTATAGCATATCGTTGTTTAGTGAAACTCGGTATTGCGTACTACACACGCTATCGAGGAAGGTCGCGATTGCGTGTAATGCAAGTCAAGTCAAGGATGTGTGTTGTGCAAGCTCCTTTTGGTGTAGCGTACAACACAAGACATTAATAAAATTAAAAAGAATATTTTTTTTTTATAAAATCTTGGGCTGTTACAAGTTTCCCTTCCATATTCACGTTTTCATGGAATCCTAGTATCTGTTGTCTTGGATGACCTTTATACTTATCTTACATTATTTTAAAGTGATTTTTTATTGACTCTCTTTCTGATATGTGACTTTTAATGAATTTTCCAAGACCAATTTTAAAATTGTGAGGACGTAATTCCCCAAAGGGGGGAAGGAAGTAATATCCTAGGTAAATAAAGAATATTACATTTTCATATTTATTAAAAATTGTGAATTAATTATTAATATTATTTTAAAGGGGATTTTATGTTCGATGGCATACTTGATACGCAACAACAGGTTTCATGGAATTCTTATGTTGCACACAATGCTGAGTCATAGTGAAAAATAATAATATAATATTATTTTAAATAGTAGGTAACACCTAACCCTCTGATTGGCGGGAAGTAACAGAACTAACTATATTATAAATATTTATGTTTTTTAAATGTTTTTATATTTACCCAATAAATTTTAGAGACTTAAAATAATAAAGAACCTGATTTTAGGCATAAATACTCTAATATACATTAAAAGGTTGATATAATCCCTTTTGATGGTAAACCCACATTAAATCTAGTTTTTATCACTTTTATATGTTCTTTTTGACAAAATAAAATTCTTCTTTAGAATCAGGATATCAAAATTTACTTTGGGTAATTTTTTTGGTATTTTTCTGATAAAATTCATTTTTTAATGACTAGTGAAAAAATATTGTATTTTAATTCAGAACATGATTTTAATCAAATTTACTTATATAGATAGATTTTCTATTTAATTAGTTTTGAGGAGTAATTACATTTTATTTTTACCATTAAATTCAATTTTGGTTATTGGATGTAATTTCACATTGAAATTGGTCATAAACAAGTGTCAATCTTTTGATTGTTATTATTTCATAAAAACAAGCTTTTTGTTTTGACAGTGAAAATTAATTTTAAATTAATTAATGATACCTATATGTAGTGAATTTTTTAAAATATAAATCATTTATGAATTTTTAATATAAAAATATCTTAGGCTAAATGTTTGATATTTTTCTGAAAAACATCAATCTTTGATGAAGAGTGAAAACACTGAGTAGTAGTTAAAAAAGATGACTTTTTCATTTCACAGAACTTTTACCACATCTGTGAATTGAATTTCTAAAATCCAATATGCATGGTTGTTATTATTAAGTAAAATATGGTTCAACAAGATTAAAATATTTTTTTGAATAGTAACTTTTGACTTTTGTTTACTGTGGTTAAAGGTAAATAGGGTAATTCAAGATTAAAAAATATTATAATATTATGAAATTAACTTAACACTTGTCCTAACCATATTGGATGAGTCATGACCGACAATGGTAATCCTTGGGTCTATTTTTGGGACCTCATGGAGCCGCTTTAGAGTTATAATGACGCTTTATTTTAATTAACTTAAAATAAAGGAAAAAATGATATAAAAAAATATCTTTTAGTAACTAAATTTTTAAATAAGGTCATATAAGTTATATTTTTTACTATAAACATTATTTGGAAATATAAAAGGATTTCATACATCATGGAATTTTGTTTATAATTTTTAAGCATCATATAAAGAAAATTATTTAAGACACAATAATGATGTAGTGTTTGCCTCATTAATAAATGATTTAAATAAATATGATTATAAAGATAAAAATAGTATCCACAAATTCTTATTGTATGGTTTAATTTTGAACATTATTCATATTATCTTAATCATTAATATGTTTTGGACCTTTAGAAACAAAAAATCATTATATAATAAAATAATATTTTCACACTTTCCTAAAGATCCCCTCCTCCCCGTTTTAAAAAACCCTCAATTGTAACCCATTACCCACACCACTAAACCCCCTAGTATATTCCAAACTCTTCCTAAATAATCTCTCAAAATCTCTCTATTCCTCCTAGAGTCCTTAACTTATACATAAGGCACTTCAAGAAACCATTTTAGTTTAAATCAAAGGGAGTTACCCTTTTTAAAGGTAACATCTTCTCTTAAGTTCTTTTTTTTATTTTACTTATCCAACCCCCTAAACACATTTTAGTACATTAGTTTATAAAAAAATATTATCCCCAATATAATAGGTTTTTTATGAGATGGATTCAAACTACACTTACACACACCTCTGTCTAATGGGTAAATAACATACTGTTTCTGTGGACGACAAACTAAGGCCTCATGAAAGGATGATTGTTCAATCTTATCCTACCACCTCTTATGGTGTCCATTATGATGGTAGTATATTTATATATGATATATATTATATTTATATTTTCTTTATACTTCTTTATTTTACATTTATTTCATACCATTATGGATTCCATTATGGGAAAACACGATAATTTCATTTGAGGTAGTGCGGACTAGCGCCCCCTCAAAGTGATATGACTCGTTAATGACATATGTGGGATTTATCATGGATTTATATAATTATATTATATATGATATTATACTGGATTTATAATATACCTATGTATAATTATGTTTTCATTCCATAAAATGTGAAATAGAAATGAAAGTAGTGTTCATGCGTACGTATGACATACCGTCTCCATTAACAGTGCATTTCATTTCCTATACCCAAATGTTATGTACTATTATGAATAAATATAGATACTTAATATATGTGATATATATAATATCCAAATAATTAATTTCATTCTGGAGATAATGGACATTTGACCACATGGACAACTTGTAATTAAAAGAAGTTCATTTTTGACTCATGTACCAAATATCGACAAAATGAACATTATTAACTTAAATGACTTCATAATGTTTATAACAAGGTAATAATTTATATAAAAGGAATAATAAACTTGAAAAATGTTGTTATGAAATTATAAATTAACTTTAGCTTATTAGTTAATATATTATAAAATGAACGGGTCAAGTCAGACACGAGGTAACTGGTTTCTTATCTCACTTTTAATTTGTTGCGATTTCAATTATTCACCACTTATTTATTTCATGTGGTGTATTTTGTACTTCCATTTGATATATATTATAATTATTCATTCTATATTAATTTTATTCTATGATTCATTTTGTGGTTGTTAACTTTTGGCCTTATGAATCGATTAAATACAATGTGATAAGGGGTTTTCATCTCACTTTTTATTCTCGTGAGATTCATGATATGCTTGACACTATTTCCTTTTGTGTGGTGTATTTACATCCCATGATTATATTATTTGTATAATATACTTTAATTTATTTGTATTTACTTCTTCATTGTATTATCATTATTTCATGTTGTGTATGTTTCGTAAGTTACCAAATCGGTAAGGGAACTTTTTAAACCAATTTCCATTCCTTGGTTTATTCTTCTAATTATTAATTATTTCATTCAATGATTATGCATAGAATAACTATTTTTTTATTTTTGTTTTAATTTCCACTCACCTTTTTGTGGATATACTTTTTCTACACATAATTACTCCATTTATAAATTCTCAAGTCCTCTATGTGAACTTGGTCATAGTAATTTTAACTCATTTTTCATTCATTGAGTTAAATGTCCAAGTCATTGGTGTTGTTTTTACAAAAATATGCATGAATGTTATATTCTTGATTTACACTAAATATCCAATCATATTTAGTGTATTTATATTTTTCACACATTATTATGTAATAGATATGTCCTTAGTCTATGGATATAGTTTTTTATGGGATTTTGTCTCCATTTACATTCTATTGAGACTTCATTATTGTTATGAACCAATTAACACTTATATGGTGTAAATAATGTATTTGGAATATTATATCCTGAATCCATTTTTTCTCATGATATTATAAAGTTATGAATAAATTTAATTCCTCAATTATTTGTATTTAAGCATCTTTCATTTTTTTGAAAACACTTTAACTAAAATATCATTTAAAATGTTTTAAAGATTTATTCTTCTAAATATTTCTCATTAAAGTCCATGTTTCCAAAATGTTTTTTAGGATTTATTTATATGGACATTAATGTTTTCAAATAATGATTTATTTAAAATTTTTAAATTGGTATGGGACACTTTGATTCAGAAATCTCTTTATTAAATTTTTTAAATGGTTTTTGAAAATGGTTTGATAAAGAATTGATTATGTAAATATATTTAAATAATATATTATGATAGCAAGGTGGAAATTTTATATTTTCTTTATGCTTGTTTTATATGTTATGACTATGTTATGGTTCTTTGGCATTGATTATGAATACGAGCGGTTCCATGATAAACCTATGGCGGGTGAGCATGAGATAGCTCTCCAATGCATTAGGTAACATAATGGTGGTAAACGTGAATGATTATCCTAATATATTTAGGGAATATATTGTGATGGGTATTCCAAATGTAACTCCCTTTGTAGCTGTGAAAGAAAAAATTTAAGTATTATATGGATACCACAAGTTACCTTTTTGATTTATGTTTTCTATGTGTTATATATAAATATTATGACTTCATGAGTTATGTTAAAAATATTATGTTTTTATGGTATATTTTTTACCTTCTTTTTTTCAAAACCCTTACTGATCTTTTTATTCTCATCCCAAGTTTTGATATGTTTTTCACAGGACTAAAGATGATTAGGGTCAATGATGGGATCAAGCAAAATTCATGCTGTATAAAACATAGAACTAGACATGACCCTTTTTTCAAGAGTTTTTATTTTATAAAAAATGAAATTGACTAGAAGAGTCTACTTTGTAATTTTTGAGATGTAATGTAATATTTATGGCCTAATTCTCGACAACTCTAAACCTGAAAAATCCTCAATGTGACTTATTTATTTAATTAATAATTATGTAATGTTTATGTTCAGGTACTTATAGTGTGTATCAGAGGTTGGTTTAGATAAATTTAGAGGATAGAGTGTTATTTAAGCATAAGTGACATAACCCTAATGGTTAGAATATTAGAAAGAGTCAAAGTTATCTTAGAGATGATAAATGGTTATTAAATTGTGGGATGAAAAATGAAATGTATTAGATAACATTTGAGGATAAAATATGTTATGGTTATTTTGATGAATTTGTATATTTTTTCAAATGTTATGAAATTATATAGTTTTCGAAATAGGACAACACGCTGACTGTGTGAAAACCCATCGAGTCAGACAAAGCTACGGGAATCGACCCCACAACCAAAGTGCCATTAGAATTTATCTCCTACCACTGTCCTATGTGAAGTACCTAGTTAGTATGACTTATTATTTTATGTTAAATGATTTTATGGATAAAAAAAAGTTTATTTTGAGAATTTTTTTTTATTAAATGGATATCCTTTATATAATAAAATGTTTTGATGATTAAGTGATAGATGTTATTTTAAAAGATGTTTTCTCTTTTGGAAACATTATATGATTAAGGGAAATAGAATACTATGGGATCTCATTTGTGCAGTAATGTTTGAAATATTTTTTTTAAGAATAAATGTTTTAATTGTTTAAATAAATTGATTTGGGTTATTTATGGGATCATTTACCTACCATAGAGAATATGTGATTAGGTTAATTACACTTTTGTATGAGACTTTAAGAGCAGTCAATGTTTTTTGGAGATAAATGTTAAGATTTATTGGTGGGAATAGATATAAATACCTACAATATGAATATAAATATTTGTTAATTGTTTTTACATTTACCCAATAAATTTTAGAGGTTTAAAATAAGAAAGAATCTGATTTTAAGCACAAATACTCATATATTCATTAAAAGGTTGATTTACTGCCTTTTGATGGTGAACCCTATTTAAATAATGTTTTGATAACATTTATATGTTATTTTTGAAAAAATAAAATTTTATTTATAATCGGGACATCAAAATTTACT
>CAUJRU010004163.1:0-22222 GCA_963277665.1 Viscum album | reverse complement strand
GGTTCCCAAACCATACCCTAGGCAAATCAAACTAATCAATTAGAAAGGTTGTGCTATTGTGAATTTGAGAAACATTCGGAATCGCATGATTCGTATGCTTGTGTTTGTGTTGTTTTGTGATCTTTCCATCAAGTTCGGTTAGTTAAGGGATTTTTCGACGAGAAAAAGAATGGAAACCAACGGTACCCAAACCATAGCCTAGGCAAATCAAACCAATCAAAAAGAAAGGTTGTGTTATTGTGAATTTGAGAAACATTCGAAATCGCATGATTCGTATGCCTGTGTTTGTGTTGTTTGCTGATCTTTCTATCAAGTTCTGTTAGTTCAAACATTTTTTGGACAAGAAAAAGAATGGAAACCAACGGTTCCAAAACCATAGCCTAAGCATATTAAACCAATCAATAAGAAAGGTTGTGTTATTGTGAATTTGAGAAACATTCGGAATCGCATGATTCGTATGCTTGTGTTTGTGTTGTTTTGTGATCTTTCCATCAAGTTCTTTTAGTTCACAGATTTTTGGACAAGAAAAAGAATGGAAACCAACGGTTTCCAAACCATAGCCTAGACAAATCAAACCAATCAAAAAGAAAGGTTGTGTTATTGTGAATTTGAGAAACATTCGAAATCGCATGATTCGTATGCTTGTGTTTGTGTTGTTTGGTGATCTTTCCATCAAGTTCTGTTAGTTCAAAGATTTTTGGACAAGAAAAAGAATGGAAACCAACAGTTCCCAAACCATAGCCTAGGCAAATCAAACCAATCAATTAGAAAGGTCTTGTTATTGTGAATTTGAGAAACATTCGGAATCGCATGAGTTGTATGCTTATGTTTGTGTTGTTTGGTGATCTTTCCATCAAGTTCGGTTAGTTCAGAGATTTTTGGACTAGAAAAAGAATGGAAACCAACGGTTCCCAAACCATAGCCTAGGCAAATCAAACCAATCAATAAGAAAGGTTGTGTTATAGTGAATTTGAGAAACATTCAAAATCGCATGATTCGTATGCTTGTGTTGGAGTTGTTTGGTGATCTTTCTATCAAGTTCTATTACTTCAAATATTTTTGGACGAGAAAAAGAATGGAAGTTAAAGGTTTCCAAACCATAGCCTAAGCAAATCAAACCAAACAATAAGAGCGGTTGCGTTATTGTGAATTTGAGAAACATTCGGAATCGCATAATTCGTATGCTTGTGTTTGTGTTCTTTGGTGATCTTTCTATCAACTTCTATTAATTAAAATATTTCTGGACTAGAAGAAGAATGGCACCAACGGTTCCCAAACCATAGCCTAGGCAAATCAAACTAATCAATTAGAAAGGTTGTGTTATTGTGAATTTGAGAAACATTCGGAATCGCATGATTCGTATGCTTGTGTTTGTGTTGTTTGGTGATCTTTCCATCAAGTTCTGTTAGCTCAAAGATTTTTGGATAAGAAAAAGAATGGAAACCAACAGTTCCCAAACGATAGCCTAGGCAAATCAAACCAATCAATAAGAAAGGTTGTGTTATTGTGAATTTGAGAAACATTCGAAATCGCATGATTCGTTTGCTTGTGTTTGTGTTGTTTGGTGATCTTTCTATCAAGTTCTGTTCGTTCACAGATTTTTAGACTAGAAAAAGAATGGAAACCAACGGTTCCCAAACCATAGCCTAGGCAAATCAAACCAATCAATAAGAAAGGTTGTGTTATAGTGAATTTGAGAAACATTCAAAATCGCATGATTCGTATGCTTGTTTTGGAGTTGTTTGGTGATCTTTCTATCAAGTTCTATTACTTCAAAAAATTTTGGAAGAGAAAAAGAATGGAAGTTAAAGGTTTCCAAACCATAGCCTAAGCAAAACAAACCAAACAATAAGAGCGGTTGCGTTATTGTGAATTTGAGAAACATTCGGAATAGCATGATTCGTATGCTTGTGTTTGTGTTGTTTGATGATCTTTCTATCAACTTCTATTAGTTCAAAGATTTTTTGACTAGAAAAAGAATGGAAGCCAGAGGTTCCCATACCATAGCCTAGGCAAATCAAACAACACAATAAGAGCGGTTGTGTTATTGTGAATTTGAGAAACATTCGGAATCGCATGATTTGTATTCTTGTGTTTGTGTTGTTTGGTGATCTTTCTATCAACTTATATTAATTCAAAGATTTTTGGACTAGAAAATGAATGGAACCAACGGTTCCCAAACCATAGCCTAGGCAAATCAAACTAATCAATTACAAAGGTTGTGTTATTGTGAATTTGAGAAACATTCGGAATAGCATGATTTGTATGCTTGTGTTTGTGTTGTTTGGTGATCTTTCTATCAAGTTCTGTTAGATCAAAAATTTTTGGACAAGAAGAAGAATGGAAATCAACGGTTCCCAAACCATAGCCTAGGCAAATCAAACCAATCAATAAGAAAGGTTGTGTTATTGTGAATTTGAGAAATATTCGGAATCGCATGATTCGTATGTTTGTGTTTGTGTTGTTTTGTGATCTTTCCATCAAGTTTTGTTAGTTCAAACATTTTTGGACGAGAAAAAAGAATAGAAACCAACGGATCCCAAACCATAGCCTAGGCAAATCAAACCAATCAATAAGAAAGGTTGTGTTATTGTGAATTTGAGAAATATTCGGTATCGCATGATTCGTATGCTTGTGTTTGTGTTGTTTTGTGATCTTTCCATCAAGTTCGGGTAGTTTAGGGATTTTTGGAAGAGAAAAAGAATGGAAACCAACGGTTCCTAAACTATAGCCTAAGCATATCAAACCAATCAATAAGAAAGGTTGTCTTATTGTGAAATTAAGAAACATTCGAAATCGAATGATTCGTATGCTTGTGTTTGTGTTGTTTGGTGAGCCTTCCATCAAGTTTTATTAGTTCAAAGACTTTTTGATGAGAAAAAAATGAAACCAACGGTTCCCAAACCATAGCCTAGGCAAATCAAACCAATCAATAATAAAGGTTGTAATATTGTTAATTTAAGAAACATTCGAAATCGCATAATTCGTATGCTTGTGTTTGTGTTTTTTTGGTGAGCTTTCCATCAAGTTGTATTAGTTCAAAGACTTTTGGACGAGAAAAAGAATGGAAACCAATGGTTCCTAAGCCATAGCCTAGGCAAAACAAACAAATCAGTAAGAAAGGTTGTGTTATTGTGAATTTGAGAAACATTTGAAATCGCATGATTCGTATGCTTGTGTTGGTGTTGTTTGGTGATATTTTATATCAAGTACTATTAGTTTAAAGAATTTTGCACGAGAAAAAAGAATGGAAACCAACGGTTCCCAAACCATAGCCTAGGCAAATCAAACCAATCAATAAGAAAGGTTTTGTTATTGTGAATTTTAGAAACATTTGGAATCGCATGATTCGTTTGCTTGTGTTTGTGTTGTTTGGTGATCTTTCCATCAAGTTCTGTTAGTTCAAACATTTTTGGACGAGAAAAAGATTTGAAATCAACTGTTCCCAAACCATAGCCTAGGCAAATCAAACCAATCAGTAAGAAAGGTTGTGTTATTGTGAATTTGAGAAACATTCGGAATCGCATGATTCGTATGCTTGTGTTTGTGTTGTTTGCTGATCTTTCTATCAAGTTCTGTTAGTTCAAACATTTTTGGACAAGAAAACGAATGGAAACCACCGGTTCCAAAACCATAGCCTAAGCATATCAAACCAATCAATAAGAAAGGTTATGTTATTGTGAATTTGAGAAACATTCGCAATCGCATGATTCGTTTGCTTGTGTTTGTGTTGTTTGGTGATCTTTCCATCAAGTTCTGTTAGTTCAAAGATTTTTGGAGAAGAAAAAGAATGGAAACCAACGGTACCCAAACCATAGCCTAGGCAAATCAAACCAATCAAAAAGAAAGGTTGTGTTATTGTGAATTTGAAAAACATTCGAAATCGCATGATTCGTATGCCTGTGTTTGTGTTGTTTGCTGATCTTTCTATCAAGTTCTGTTAGTTCAAACATTTTTGGACAAGAAAAAGAATGGAAACCAACGGTTCCAAAACGATAGCCTAAGCATATCAAACCAATCAATAAGATAGGTTGTGTTATTGTGAATTTGAGAAACATTCGGAATCGCATGATTCGTATGCTTGTGTTTGTGTTGTTTTGTGATCTTTCCATCAAGTTCACTTAACTCAGGGATTTTTGGACGAGAAAAAGAATGGAAACCAACGGTTCCTAAACCATAGCCTAGGCAAATCAAACTAATCAATAAGAAAGGTTGTGTTATAAAGAATTTGAGAAACTTCGAAATCGCATGATTCGTATGCTTGTGTTTGTGCTGTTTGGTGATCTTTCCATCAAGTTCTTTTAGTTCACAGATTTTCGGACAAGAAAAAGAATGGAAACCAACGGTTCCCAAACCATAGCCTAGGCAAATCAAACCAATCAATAAGAAAGGTTGTGTTATTGTGAATTTGAGAAACATTCGAAATCGCATGATTCGTATGCCTGTGTTTGTGTTGTTTGCTGATCTTTCTATCAAGTAGTGTTAGTTCAAACATTTTTGGACAAGAAAAAGAATGGAAACCAACGGTTCCCAAACCATAGCCTAGGCAAATCAAACCAATCAATTAGAAAGGTCTTGTTATTGTGAATAGGAGAAACATTCCGAATCGCATGAGTTGTATGCTTGTGTTTGTATTGTTTGGTGATCTTTCCATCAAGTTCTGTTAGTTCAAAGATTTTTGGACAAGAAAAAGAATGGAAACCAACGGTTCCCAAACCATAGCCTAGGCAAATCAAACCAATCAATAAGAAAGGTTGTGTTATTGTGAATTTGAGAAACATTCGAAATCGCATGATTCGTTTGCTTGTGTTTGTGTTGTTTGGTGATCTTTCCATCAAGTTCTGTTCGTTCACCGATTTTTTGGACTAGAAAAAGAATGGAAACCAACGGTTCCAAAACCATAGCATAAGCATATCAAACCAATCAATAAGAAAGGTTGTGTTATTGTGAATTTGAGAAACATTTGAAATCGCATGATTCGTATGCCTGTGTTTGTGTGGTTTGCTGATCTTTCTATCAAGTACTGTTAGTTCAAACATTTTTGGACAAGAAAAAGAATGGAAACCAACGGTTCCCAAACAATAGCCTAGGCAAATCAAACCAATCAATTAGAAAGGTCTTGTTATTGTGAATTTGAGAAACATTCGGAATCGCATGAGTTGTATGCTTATGTTTGTGTTGTTTGGTGATCTTTCCATCAAGTTCGGTTAGTTCAGAGATTTTTGGACTAGAAAAAGAATGGAAACCAACGGTTCCCAAACCATAGCCTAGGCAAATCAAACCAATCAATAAGAAAGGCTGTGTTATTGTGAATTTAAGAAACATTCGAAATCGAATGATTCGTATGCTTGTGTTGGAGTTGTTTGGTGATCTTTCTATCAAGTTCTATTACTTCAAATATTTTTGGACGAGAAAAAGAATGGAAGTTAAAGGTTTCCAAACCATAGCCTAAGCAAATCAAACCAAACAATAAGAGCGGTTGCGTTATTGTGAATTTGAGAAACATTCGGAATCGCATAATTCGTATGCTTCTGTTTGTGTTCTTTGGTGATCTTTCTATCAACTTCTATTAATTAAAATATTTCTGGACTAGAAGAAGAATGGCACCAACGGTTCCCAAACCATAGCCTAGGCAAATCAAACTAATCAATTAGAAAGGTTGTGTTATTGTGAATTTGAGAAACATTCGGAATCGCATGATTCGTATGCTTGTGTTTGTGTTGTTTGGTGATCTTTCCATCAAGTTCTGTTAGCTCAAAGATTTTTGGATAAGAAAAAGAATGGGAAACCAACAGTTCCCAAACGATAGCCTAGGCAAATCAAACCAATCAATAAGAAAGGTTGTGTTATTGTGAATTTGAGAAACATTCGAAATCGCATGATTCGTTTGCTTGTGTTTGTGTTGTTTGGTGATCTTTCTATCAAGTTCTGTTCGTTCACAGATTTTTAGACTAGAAAAAGAATGGAAACCAACGGTTCCCAAACCATAGCCTAGGCAAATCAAACCAATCAATAAGAAAGGTTGTGTTATAGTGAATTTGAGAAACATTCAAAATCGCATGATTCGTATGCTTGTTTTGGAGTTGTTTGGTGATCTTTCTATCAAGTTCTATTACTTCAAAAAATTTTGGAAGAGAAAAAGAATGGAAGTTAAAGGTTTCCAAACCATAGCCTAAGCAAAACAAACCAAACAATAAGAGCGGTTGCGTTATTGTGAATTTGAGAAACATTCGGAATAGCATGATTCGTATGCTTGTGTTTGTGTTGTTTGATGATCTTTCTATCAACTTCTATTAGTTCAAAGATTTTTTGACTAGAAAAAGAATGGAAGCCAGAGGTTCCCATACCATAGCCTAGGCAAATCAAACAACACAATAAGAGCGGTTGTGTTATTGTGAATTTGAGAAAAAATTCGGAATCGCATGATTTGTATTCTTGTGTTTGTGTTGTTTGGTGATCTTTCTATCAACTTATATTAATTCAAAGATTTTTGGACTAGAAAATGAATGGAACCAACGGTTCCCAAACCATAGCCTAGGCAAATCAAACTAATCAATTACAAAGGTTGTGTTATTGTGAATTTTTTGAGAAACATTCGGAATAGCATGATTTGTATGCTTGTGTTTGTGTTGTTTGGTGATCTTTCTATCAAGCTCTGTTAGATCAAAAATTTTTGGACAAGAAGAAGAATGGAAATCAACGGTTCCCAAACCATAGCCTAGGCAAATCAAACCAATCAATAAGAAAGGTTGTGTTATTGTGAATTTGAGAAATATTCGGAATCGCATGATTCGTATGTTTGTGTTTGTGTTGTTTTGTGATCTTTCCATCAAGTAGTGTTAGTTCAAACATTTTTGGACGAGAAAAAGAATAGAAACCAACGGATCCCAAACCATAGCCTAGGCAAATCAAACCAATCAATAAGAAAGGTTGTGTTATTGTGAATTTGAGAAATATTCGGTATCGCATGATTCGTATGCTTGTGTTTGTGTTGTTTTGTGATCTTTCCATCAAGTTCGGGTAGTTTAGGGATTTTTGGACGAGAAAAAGAATGGAAACCAACGGTTCCTAAACTATAGCCTAAGCATATCAAACCAATCAATAAGAAAGGTTGTCTTATTGTGAAATTAAGAAACATTCGAAATCGAATGATTCGTATGCTTGTGTTTGTGTTGTTTGGTGAGCCTTCCATCAAGTTTTATTAGTTCAAAGACTTTTTGATGAGAAAAAAATGAAACCAACGGTTCCCAAACCATAGCCTAGGCAAATCAAACCAATCAATAATAAAGGTTGTAATATTGTTAATTTAAGAAACATTCGAAATCGCATAATTCGTATGCTTGTGTTTGTGTTTTTTGGTGAGCTTTCCATCAAGTTGTATTAGTTCAAAGACTTTTGGACGAGAAAAAGAATGGAAACCAATGGTTCCTAAGCCATAGCCTAGGCAAAACAAACAAATCAGTAAGAAAGGTTGTGTTATTGTGAATTTGAGAAACATTTGAAATCGCATGATTCGTATGCTTGTGTTGGTGTTGTTTGGTGATATTTTATATCAAGTTCTATTAGTTTAAAGAATTTTGCACGAGAAAAAGAATGGAAACCAACGGTTCCCAAACCATAGCCTAGGCAAATCAAACCAATCAAAAAGAAAGGTTGTGTTATTGTGAATTTGAGAAACATTCGAAATCGCATGATTCGTATGCCTGTGTTTGTATTGTTTGCTGATCTTTCTATCAAGTTCTGTTAGTTCAAACATTTTTGGACAAGAAAAAGAATGGAAACCAACGGTTCCAAAACCATAGCCTAAGCATATCAAACCAATCAATAAGAAAGGTTGTGTTATTATGAATTTGAAAAACATTCAGAATCGCATGATTCGTATGCTTGTGTTTGTGTTGTTTTGTGATCTTACCATCAAGTTCACTTAGTTCAGGGATTTTTGGACGAGAAAAAGAATGGAAACCAACGGTTCCTAAACCATAGCCTAGGCAAATCAAACTAATCAATAAGAAAGGTGTTGTTATAAAGAATTTGAGAAAGTTCGAAATCGCATGATTCGTATGCTTATGTTTGTGTTGTTTGGTGATCTTTCCATCAAGTTCCTTTAGTTCACAGATTTTTGGACAAGAAAAAGAATGGAAACCAACGGTTTCCAAACCATAGCCTAGACAAATCAAACCAATCAAAAAGAAAGGTTGTGTTATTGTGAATTTGAGAAACATTTGAAATCGCATGATTCGTATGCCTGTGTTTGTGTTGTTTGCTGATCTTTCTATCAAGTACTGTTAGTTCAAACATTTTTGGACAAGAAAAAGAATGGAAACCAACGGTTCCAAAACCATAGCCTAAGCATATCAAACCAATCAATAAGAAAGGTTGTGTTATTGTGAATTTGAGAAACATTCGCAATCGCATGATTCGTTTGCTTGTGTTTTTGTTGTTTGGTGATCTTTCCATCAAGTTCTGTTAGTTCAAAGATTTTTGGACAAGAAAAAGAATGGAAACCAACGGTACCCAAACCATAGCCTAGGCAAATCAAACCAATCAAAAAGAAAGGTTGTGTTATTGTGAATTTGAGAAACATTCGAAATCGCATGATTCGTATGCCTGTGTTTGTATTGTTTGCTGATCTTTCTATC
Source organism: Viscum album (assembly GCA_963277665.1). NCBI lineage: Eukaryota > Viridiplantae > Streptophyta > Magnoliopsida > Santalales > Viscaceae > Viscum > Viscum album. The sequence continues at coordinate 13,583 of CAUJRU010004163.1, read as the reverse complement.
AAGTTCTGTTAGTTGAAACATTTTTGGACAAGAAAAAGAATGGAAACCAACGGTTCCAAAACCATAGCCTAAGCATATCAAACCAATCAATAAGAAAGGTTGTGTTATTGTGAATTTGAGAAACATTCGGAATCGCATGATTCGTATGATTGTGTTTGTGTTGTTTTGTGATCTTTCCATCAAGTTCACTTAGTTCAGGGATTTTTGGACGAGAAAAAGAATGGAAACCAGCGGTTCCTAAACCATAGCCTAGGCAAATCAAACTAATCAATAAGAAAGGTTGTGTTATAAAGAATTTGAGAAACTTCGAAATCGCATGATTCGTATGCTTGTGTTTGTGTTGTTTGGTGATCTTTCCATCAAGTTCTTTTAGTTCACAGATTTTTGGACAAGAAAAAGAATGGAAACCAACGGTTTCCAAACCATAGCCTAGACAAATCAAACCAATCAAAAAGAAAGGTTGTGTTATTGTGAATTTGAGAAACATTCGAAATCGCATGATTCGTATGCTTGTGTTTGTGTTGTTTGGTGATCTTTCTATCAACTTCTGTTAGTTCAAACATTTTTGGACAAGAAAAAGAATGGAAACCAACGGTTTCCAAACCATAGCCTAGGCAAATCAAACCAATCAATTAGAAAGGTCTTGTTATTGTGAATTTGAGAAACATTCAGAATCGCATGAGTTGTATGCTTGTGTTTGTATTGTTTGGTGATCTTTCCATCAAGTTCGGTTAGTTCAGAAATTTTTGGACTAGAAAAAGAATGGAAACCAACGGTTCTCAAACCATAGCCTAGGCAAATCAAACCAATCAATTAGAAAGGTCTTGTTATTGTGAATTTGAGAAACATTCGGAATCGCATGAGTTGTATGCTTGTGTTTGTATTGTTTGGTGATCTTTCCATCAAGTTCGGTTAGTTCAGAGATTTTTGGACGAGAAAAAGAATGGAAACCAACGGTTCCCAAACCATAGCCTAGGCAAATCAAACCAATCAAAAAGAAAGGTTGTGTTATTGTGTATTTGAGAAACATTCGAAATCGCATGATTCGTATGCCTGTGTTTGTGTTGTTTGCTGATCTTTCTATCAAATTTTTGTTAGTTCAAACATTTTTAGACAAGAAAAAGAATGGAAACCAACGGTTCCAAAACCATAACCTAAGCATATCAAACCAATCAATAAGAAAGGTTGTTTGATTGTGAATTTGAGAAACATTCGGAATCGCATGTTTCGTATGCTTGTATTTGTGTTGTTTGGTGATCTTCCATCAAGTTGGGTTAGTTCAAGGATTTTTGGACGTGAAAAATAATGGAAACCAACGGTTCCCAAACCATAGCCTAGGCAAATCAAACTAATCAATTAGAAAGGTTGTGCTATTGTGAATTTAAGAAACATTCGGAATCGCATGATTCTTATGCTTGTGTTTGTGTTGTTTGGTGATCTTTCCATCAAGTTCTGTTAGCTAAAAGATTTTTGGACAAGAAAAAGAATGGAAACCAACAGTTCCCAAACCATAGCCTAGGCAAATCAAACCAATCAATAAGAAAGGTTGTGTTATTGTGAATTTGAGAAATATTCGGAATCGCATGATTCGTATGCTTGTGTTTGTGTTGTTTTGTGATCTTTCCATCAAGTTCGGGTAGTTTAGGGATTTTTGGACGAGAAAAAGAACGGAAACCAACGGTTCCTAAACCATAGCCTAGGCAAATCAAACTAATCAATAAGAAAGGTTGTCTTATTGTGAAATTAAGAAACATTCGAAATCGAATGATTCGTATGCTTGTGTTTGTGTTGTTTGGTGAGCCTTCCATCAAGTTTTATTAGTTCAAAGACTTTTTGATAAGAAAAAAATGAAACCAACGGTTCCCAAACCATAGCCTAGGAAAATCAAACCAATCAATAAGAAAGGTTTTGTTATTGTGAATTTTAGAAACATTTGGAATCGCATGATTCGTTTGCTTGTGTTTGTATTGTTTTGTGATCTTTCCATCAAGTTCACTTAGTTCAGGGATTTTTGGACGAGAAAAAGAATGGAAACCAACGGTTCCTAAACCATAGCCTAGTCAAATCAAACTAATCAATAAGAAAGGTTGTGTTATAAAGAATTAGAGAAACTTCGAAATCGCATGATTCGTATGCTTGTGTTTGTGCTGTTTGGTGATCTTTCCATCAAGTTCTTTTAGTTCACAGATTTTTGGACAAGAAAAAGAATGGAAACCAACGGTTCCCAAACCATAGCCTAGGCAAATCAAACCAATCAATAAGAAAGGTTGTCTTATTGTGAAATTAAGAAACATTCGAAATCGAATGATTCGTATGCTTGTGTTTGTGTTGTTTGGTGAGCCTTCCATCAAGTTTTATTAGTTCAAAGACTTTTTGATGAGAAAAAAATGAAACCAACGGTTCCCAAACCATAGCCTAGGCAAATCAAACCAATCTATAATAAAGGTTGTAATATTGTTAATTTAAGAAACATTCGAAATCGCATAATTCGTATGCTTGTGTTTGTGTTTTTTGGTGAGCTTTCCATCAAGTTGTATTAGTTCAAAGACTTTTGGACGAGAAAAAGAATGGAAGCCAATGGTTCCTAAACCATAGCCTAGGCAAAACAAACAAATCAGTAAGAAAGGTTGTGTTATTGTGAATTTGAGAAACATTTGAAATCGCATGATTCGTATGCTTGTGTTGGTGTTGTTTGGTGATATTTCTATCAAGTTATATTAGTTTAAAGAATTTTTCACGAGAAAAAGAATGGAAACCAACGGTTCCCAAACCATAGCCTAGGAAAATCAAACCAATCAATAAGAAAGGTTTGGTTATTGTGAATTTTAGAAACATTTGGAATCGCATGATTCGTTTGCTTGTGTTTGTGTTGTTTGGTGATCTTTCCATCAAGTTCTGTTAGTTCAAACATTTTTGGACGAGAAAAAGATTTGAAATCAACGGTTCTCAAACCATAGCCTAGGCAAATCAAACCAATCAATAAGAAAGGTTGTGTTATTGTGAATTTGAGAAACATTCGGAATCGCATGATTCGTATGCTTGTGTTTGTGTTGTTTGCTGATCTTTCTATCAAGTTCTGTTAGTTCAAACATTTTTGGACAAGAAAAAGAATGGAAACCAACGGTTCCAAAACCATAGCCTAAGCATATCAAACCAATCAATAAGAAAGGTTGTGTTATTGTGAATTTGAGAAACATTCGCAATCGCATGATTCGTATGCTTGTGTTTGTGTTGTTTGGTGATCTTTCTATCAACTTCTGTTAGTTCAAACATTTTTGGACAAGAAAAAGAATGGAAACCAACGGTTCCCAAACCATAGCCTAGGCAAATCAAACCAATCAATTAGAAAGGTCTTGTTATTGTGAATTTGAGAAACATTCAGAATCGCATGAGTTGTATGCTTGTGTTTGTATTGCTTGGTGATCTTTCCATCAAGTTCGGTTAGTTCAGAGATTTTTGGACTAGAAAAAGAATGGAAACCAACGGTTCCCAAACCATAGCCTAGGGAAATCAAACCAATCAGTTAGAAAGGTCTTGTTATTGTGAATTTGAGAAACAATCGAAATCGCATGATTCGTATGCTTGTGTTGGAGTTGTTCGGTGATCTTTCTATCAAGTTCTATTACTTCAAAGATTTTTGGACGAGAAAAAGAATGGAAGTTAAAGGTTTCCAAACCATAGCCTAAGCAAATGAAACCAAACAATTAGAAAGGTTGTGTTATTGAGAATTTGAGAAAACTTTCGAAATCGCATGATTCGTATGCTTTTGTTTGTGTTGTTTGGTGATCTTTACATCAAGTTCTGTTAGTTCAAAGATTTTTGGACTAGAAAAAAAAATGGAAACCAACGGTTCCCAAACCATAGCCTAGGCAAATCAAACCAATCAATAAGAAAGGTTGTATTATTGTGAATTTAAGAAGCATTCGAAATCGCATGACTCGTATGCTTGGGTTGGAGTTGTTTGGTGATCTTTCAATCAAGTTCTATTACTTCAAATTTTTTTAGACGAGAAAAAGAATGGAAACCAAAGGTTCCCAAACCATAGCCTAAGCAAATCAGACGAAACAATAAGAGCGGTTGTGTTATTGTGAATTTGAGAAACATTCGGAATCGCATGATTCGTATGCTTGTGTTTGTGTTGTTTGATGATCTTTCTATCAAGTTCTATTAGTTCAAAGATTGTTTGACGAGAAAAAGAATGGAAACCAACGGTTCCCAAACCATAGCCTAGGCAAATCAAACCAATCAAAAAGAAAAGTTGTGTTAATGTGAATTTGAGAAACATTCGAAATCGCATGATTCGTATGCTTGTGTTTGTGTTGTTTGGTGATCTTTCTATCAAGTTCTGTTAGTTCAAAGATTGTTGGACGAGAAAAAGAATGGAAACCAACGGTTCCAAAACCATAGCCTAAGCATATCAAACCAATCAATAAGATAGGTTGTGTTATTCTGAATTTGAGAAACATTCGGAATCGCATGATTCGTATGCTTGTGTTTATGTTGTTTTGTGATCTTTCCATCAAGTTCTGTTAGTTCAAAGATTTTTGGACAAGAAAAAGAATGGAAACCAACGGTTCCCAAACCATAGCCTAGGCAAATCAAACCAATCAAAAAGAAAGGTTGTGTTATTGTGAATTTGAGAAACAATCGAAATCGCATGATTCGTATGCTTGTGTTGGAGTTGTTCGGTGATCTTTCTATCAAGTTCTATTACTTCAAAGATTTTTGGACGAGAAAAAGAATGGAAGTTAAAGGTTTCCAAACCATAGCCTAAGCAAATCAAACCAAACAATTAGAAAGGTTGTGTTATTGAGAATTTGAGAAAACTTTCGAAATCGCATGATTCGTATGCTTTTGTTTGTGTTGTTTGGTGATCTTTACATCAAGTTCTGTTAGTTCAAAGATTTTTGGACTAGAAAAAAAAATGGAAACCAACGGTTCCCAAACCATAGCCTAGGCAAATCAAACCAATCAATAAGAAAGGTTGTATTATTGTGAATTTAAGAAGCATTCGAAATCGCATGATTCGTATGCTTGGGTTGGAGTTGTTTGGTGATCTTTCAATCAAGTTCTATTACTTCAAATTTTTTTAGACGAGAAAAAGAATGGAAACCAAAGGTTCCCAAACCATAGCCTAAGCAAATCAGACGAAACAATAAGAGCGGTTGTGTTATTGTGAATTTGAGAAACATTCGGAATCGCATGATTCGTATGCTTGTGTTTGTGTTGTTTGATGATCTTTCTATCAAGTTCTATTAGTTCAAAGATTGTTTGACGAGAAAAAGAATGGAAACCAACGGTTCCCAAACCATAGCCTAGGCAAATCAAACCAATCAAAAAGAAAAGTTGTGTTAATGTGAATTTGAGAAACATTCGAAATCGCATGATTCGTATGCTTGTGTTTGTGTTGTTTGGTGATCTTTCTATCAAGTTCTGTTAGTTCAAAGATTGTTGGACGAGAAAAAGAATGGAAACCAACGGTTCCAAAACCATAGCCTAAGCATATCAAACCAATCAATAAGATAGGTTGTGTTATTGTGAATTTGAGAAACATTCGGAATCGCATGATTCGTATGCTTGTGTTTATGTTGTTTTGTGATCTTTCCATCAAGTTCTGTTAGTTCAAAGATTTTTGGACAAGAAAAAGAATGGAAATCAACGGTACCCAAACCATAGCCTAGGCAAATCAAACCAATCAAAAAGAAAGGTTGTGTTATTGTGTATTTGAGAAACATTCGAAATCGCATGATTCGTATGCCTGTGTTTGTGTTGTTTGCTGATCTTTCTATCAAGTTCTGTTAGTTCAAACATTTTTGGACAAGAAAAAGAATGGAAACCAACGGTTCCAAAACCATAACCTAAGCATATCAAACCAATCAATAAGAAAGGTTGTGTGATTGTGAATTTGAGAAACATTCGGAATCGCATGATTCGTATGCTTGTATTTGTGTTGTTTGGTGATCTTCAATCAAGTTGGGTTAGTTCAAGGATTTTTGGACGTGAAAAATAATTGAAACCAACGGTTCCTAAACCATAGCCTAGGCAAATCAAACCAATCAATTAGAAAGGTTGTGTTATTGAGAATTTGAGAAAACTTTCGAAATCGCATGATTCATATGCTTTTGTTTGTGTTGTTTGGTGATCTTTACATCAAGTTCTGTTAGTTCAAAGATTTTTGGACTAGAAAAAAAAAATGGAAACCAACGGTTCCCAAACCATAGCCTAGGCAAATCAAACCAATCAATAAGAAAGGTTGTATTATTGTGAATTTAAGAAGCATTCGAAATCGCATGATTCGTATGCTTGGGTTGGAGTTGTTTGGTGATCTTTCAATCAAGTTCTATTACTTCAAATTTTTTTAGACGAGAAAAAGAATGGAAACCAAAGGTTCCCAAACCATAGCCTAAGCAAATCAAACGAAACAATAAGAGCGGTTGTGTTATTGTGAATTTGAGAAACATTCGGAATCGCATGATTCGTATGCTTGTGTTTGTGTTGTTTGGTGATCTTTCTATCAAGTTCTATTAGTTCAAAGATTGTTTGACGAGAAAAAGAATGGAAACCAACGGTTCCCAAACCATAGCCTAGGCAAATCAAACCAATCAATAAGAAAGGTTGTGTTATTGTGAATTTAAGAAACATTCGAAATCGCATGATTCGTATGCTTGTGTTTGTGTTGTTTGGTGATCTTTCCATCAAGTTCTATTAGTTCAAAGATTGTTGGACGAGAAAAAGAATGGAAACCAACGGCTCCAAAACCATAGCCTAAGCATATCAAACCAATCAATAAGAAAGGTTGTGTTATTGTGAATTTGAGAAACATTCGGAATCGCATGATTCGTATGCTTGTGTTTGTGTTGTTTTGTGATCTTTACATCAAGTTCAGTTAGTTCAAGAATTTTTGGACGAGAAAAAGAATGGAAACCAACGGTTCCTAAACTTTAGCCTAGGCAAATCAAACTAATCAATAAGAAAGGTTGTGTTATAAAGAATTTGAGAAACTTCGAAATCGCATGATACGTATGCTTGTGTTTGTGTTGTTTGGTGATCTTTCCATCAAGTTCTTTTAGTTCACAGATTTTTGGACAAGAAAAAGAATGGAAACCAACGGTTTCCAAACCATAGCCTAGACAAATCAAACCAATCAAAAAGAAAGGTTGTGTTATTGTGAATTTGAGAAACATTTGAAATCGCATGATTCGTATGCTTGTGTTTGTGTTGTTTGCTGATCTTTCTATCAAGTTTTGTTAGTTCAAACATTTTTGGACAAGAAAAAGAATGGAAACCAACGGTTCCCAAACTATAGCCTAGGCAAATCAAACCAATCAATTAGAAAGGTCTTGTTATTGTGAATTTAAGAAACATTCGGAATCGCATGAGTTGTATGCTTGTGTTTGTATTGTTTGGTGATCTTTCCATCAAGTTCGGTTAGTTCAGAGATTTTTAGGCTAGAAAAAGAATGGAAACCAACGGTTCCCAAACCATAGCCTAGGCAAATGAAACCAATCAAAAAGAAAGGTTGTGTTATTGTGAATTTGAGAAACATTCGAAATCGCATGATTCGTATGCCTGTGTTTGTGTTGTTTGCTGATCTTTGTATCAAGTACTGTTAGTTCAAACATTTTTGGACAAGAAAAAGAATGGAAACCAACGGTTCCCAAACCATAGCCTAGGCAAATCAAATCAATCAATTAGAAAGGTCTTGTTATTGTGAATTTGAGAAACATTCGGAATCGCATGATTCGTATGCTTGTGTTTGTGTTGTTTGGTGATCTTTCCATCAAGTTCGGTTAGTTCAGAGATTTTTGGACTAGAAAAAGAATGGAAACAAACGGTTCCCAAACCATAGCCTAGGCAAATCAAACCAATCAATAAGAAAGGCGGTGTTATTGTGAATTTAAGAAACATTCGAAATCGCATGATTCGTATGCTTGTGTTGGAGTTGTTTGGTGATCTTTCTATCAAGTTCTATTACTTCAAAGATTTTTGGACGAGAAAAAGAATGGAAGTTAAAGGTTTCCAAACCATAGCCTAAGCAAATCAAAAAAAAAATAGCCTAAGCAAATCAAACCAAACAATAAGAGCTTTTGCGTTATTGTGAATTTGAGAAACATTCAGAATCGCATGATTCGTATGGTTGTGTTTGTGTTGTTTGGTGATCTTTCTATCAAGTTCTATTAGTTCAAAGATTTTTTGACTAGAAATAGAATGGAAGCCAAAGGTTCCCAAACCATAGCCTAGGCAAATCAAACCAAACAATTAGAGCGGTTGTGTTATTGTGAATTTGAGAAACATTCGGAATCGCATGATTCTTATGCTTGTGTTTGTGTTGTTTGGTGATCTTTCTATCAACTTCTGTTAGTTCAAACATTTTTGGACAAGAAAAAGAATGGGAACCAACGGTTTCCAAACCATAGCCTAGGCAAATCAAACCAATCAATTAGAAAGGTCTTGTTATTGTGAATTTGAGAAACATTCGGAATCGCATGAGTTGTATGCTTGTGTTTGTATTGTTTGGTGATCTTTCCATCAAATTCGGTTAGTTCAGAGATTTTTGGACTAGAAAAAGAATGGAAACCAACGGTTCCCAAACCATAGCCTAGGCAAATCAAACCAATCAAAAAGAAAGGTTGTGTTATTGTGAATTTGAGAAACATTCGAAATCGCATGATTCGTATGCCTGTGTTTGTGTTGTTTGCTGATCTTTCTATCAAGTACTGTTAGTTCAAACATTTTTGGACAAGAAAAAGAATGGAAACCAACGGTTCCAAAACCATAACCTAAGCATTTCAAACCAATCAATAAGAAAGGTTGTGTTATTGTGAATTTGAGAAACATTCGGAATCGCATGATTCGTATGCTTGTGTTTGTGTTGTTTGGTGATCTTTCCATCAAGTTGGGTTAGTTCAAGGATTTTTGGACGTGAAAATAATTGAAACCAACAGTTCCTAAACCATAGCCTAAGCAAATCAAACGAAACAATAAGAGCGGTTGTGTTATTGTGAATTTGAGAAACATTCGGAATCGCATGATTAGTATGCATGTGTTTGTGTTGTTTGGTGATCTTTCTATCAAGTTCTATTAGTTCAAAGATTGTTGGACGAGAAAAAGAATGGAAAACAACGGTTCCCAAACCATAGCCTAGGCAAATCAAACCAATCAATAAGAAAGGTTGTGTTATTGTGAATTTAAGAAACATTTGAAATCGCATGATTCGTATGCTTGTGTTTGTGTTGTTTGGTGATCTTTCCATCAAGTTCTATTAGTTCAAAGACTTTTTGACAAGAAAAAGAATGGAAACCAACGGTTCCTAAACCATAGTCTAGGCAAATAAAACCAATCATCAAAAAAGGTTGTGTTATTGTGAATTTGAGAAATATTCAGAATCGCATGATTCGTATGCATGTGTTTGTGTTGTTTGCTGATCTTTCTATCAAGTTCTGTTAGTTCAAACATTTTTGGACAAGAAAAAGAATGGAAACCAACGGTTCCAAAACCATAACCTAAGCATTTCAAACCAATCAATAAGAAAGGTTGTGTTATTGTGAATTTGAGAAACATTCGGAATCGCGTGATTCGTATGCTTGTGTTTGTGTTGTTTGGTGATCTTTCCATCAAGTTGGGTTAGTTCAAGGATTTTTGGACGTGAAAATAATTGAAACCAACGGTTCCTAAACCATAGCCTAGGCAAATCAAACCAATCAATTAGAAAGGTTGTGTTATTGAGAATTTGAGAAAACTTTCGAAATCGCATGATTCGTATGCTTGTGTTTGTGTTGTTTGGTGATCTTTACATCAAGTTCTGTTAGTTCAAAGATTTTTGGACTAGAAAAAAAATGGAAACCAACGGTTCCCAAACCATAGCCTAGGCAAATCAAACCAATCAATAAGAAAGGTTGTATTATTGTGAATTTAAGAAGCATTCGAAATCGCATGATTCGTATGCTTGGGTTGGAGTTGTTTGGTGATCTTTCAATCAAGTTCTATTACTTCAAATATTTTTAGACGAGAAAAAGAATGGAAACCAAAGGTTCCCAAACCATAGTCTAAGCAAATCAAACGAAACAATAAGAGCGGTTGTGTTATTGTGAATTTGAGAAACATTCGGAATCGCATGATTAGTATGCATGTGTTTGTGTTGTTTGGTGATCTTTCTATCAAGTTCTATTAGTTCAAAGATTGTTGGACGAGAAAAAGAATGGAAAACAACGGTTCCCAAACCATAGCCTAGGCAAATCAAACCAATCAATAAGAAAGGTTGTGTTATTGTGAATTTAAGAAACATTTGAAATCGCATGATTCGTATGCTTGTGTTTGTGTTGTTTGGTGAGCCTTTCATCAAGTTTTATTTGTTCAAAGACTTTTTGAAGAGGTAAAAATGAAACCAACGGTTCCTAAACCATATCCTAGGCAAATCAAACCAATCAATAAGAAAGGTTGTGTTAATGTTATTTAAAGAAACATTCGAAATCGCATGATTCATATGCTTGTGTTTGTGTTTTTTGGTGATCTTTCCTTCAAGTTCTATTAGTTCAAAGATTGTTGGACGAGAAAAAGAATGGAAACCAACGGTTCCAAAACCATAGCCTAAGCATATCAAACCAATCAATAAGAAAGGTTGTGTTATTGTGAATTTGAGAAACATTCGGAATCGCATGATTCGTAAGCTTGTGTTTGTGTTGTTTTGTGATCTTTACATCAAGTTCAGTTAGTTCAAGGATTTTTGGACGAGAAAAAGAATGGAAACCAACGGTTCCTAAACCATAGGTTGTGTTATAAAGAATTTGAGAAACTTCGAAATCGCATGATTCGTATGCTTGTGTTTGTGTTGTTTGGTGATCTTTCCATCAAGTTCTTTTAGTTCACAGATTTTTGGACAAGAAAAAGAATGGAAACCAACGGTTTTCAAACCATAGCCTAGACAAATCAAACCAATCAAAAAGAAAGGTTGTGTTATTGTGAATTTGAGAAACATTTGAAATCGCATGATTCGTATGCCTGTGTTTGTGTTGTTTGTTGATCTTTCTATCATGTTTTGTTAGTTCAAACATTTTTGGACAAGAAAAAGAATGGAAACCAACGGTTCCCAAACCATAGCCTAGGCAAATCAAACCAATCAATTAGAAAGGTCTTGTTATTGCGAATTTGAGAAACATTCGGAATCGCATGAGTTGTATGCTTGTGTTTGTGTTGTTTGGTGATCTTTCCATCAAGTTCGGTTAGTTCAGAGATTTTTGGACTAGAAAAAGAATGGAAACCAACGGTACCCAAACCATAGCCTAGGCAAATCAAACCAATCAAAAAGAAAGGTTGTGTTATTGTGAATTTGAGAAACATTCGAAATCGTATGATTCGTATGCCTGTGTTTGTGTTGTTTGCTGATCTTTCTATCAAGTTCTGTTAGTTCAAACATTTTTGGACAAGAAAAAGAATGGAAACCAACGGTTCCATAACCATAACCTAAGCATATCAAACCAATCAATAAGAAAGGTTGTGTGATTGTGAATTTGAGAAACATTCGGAATCGCATGATTCGTATGCTTGTATTTGTGTTGTTTGGTGATCTTCCATCAAGTTGGGTTAGTTCAAGGATTTTTGGACGTGAAAAATAATTGAAACCAACGGTTCCTAAACCATAGCCTAGGCAAATCAAACCAATCAAAAAGAAAGGTTGTGTTATTGTGAATTTGAGAAACATTCGAAATCGTATGATTCGTATGCCTGTGTTTGTGTTGTTTGCTGATCTTTCTATCAAGTTCTGTTAGTTCAAACATTTTTGGACAAGAAAAAGAATGGAAACCAACGGTTCCCAAACCATAGCCTAGGCAAATCAAACCAATCAATAAGAAAGGCGGGTGCTATTGTGAATTTAAGAAACATTCGAAATCGCATGATTCGTATGCTTGTGTTGGAGTTGTTTGGTGATCTTTCTATCAAGTTCTATTACTTCAAAGATTTTTGGACGAGAAAAAGAATGGAAGTTAAAGGTTTCCAAACCATAGCCTAAGCAAATCAAACCAAACAATAAGAGCGGTTGCGTTATTGTGAATTTGAGAAACATTCGGAATCGCATGATTCGTATGGTTGTGTTTGTGTTGTTTGGTGATCTTTCTATCAAGTTCTATTAGTTCAAAGATTTTTTGACTAGAAAAAGAATGGAAGCCAAAGGTTCCCAAACCATAGCCTAGGCAAATCAAACCAAACAATTAGAGCGTTATTGTGAATTTGAGAAACATTCGGAATCGCATGATTCGTATGCTTGTGTTTGTGTTGTTTGGTGATCTTTCTATCAACTTCTGTTAGTTCAAACATTTTTGGACAAGAAAAAGAATGGAAACCAACGGTTTCCAAACCATAGCCTAGGCAAATCAAACCAATCAATTAGAAAGGTCTTGTTATTGTGAATTTGAGAAACATTCGGAATCGCATGAGTTGTATGCTTGTGTTTGTATTGTTTGGTGATCTTTCCATCAAATTCGGTTAGTTCAGAGATTTTTGGACTAGAAAAAGAGTGGAAACCAACGGTTCCCAAACCATAGCCTAGGCAAATCAAACCAATCAAAAAGAAAGGTTGTGTTATTGTGAATTTGAGAAACATTCGAAATCGCATGATTCGTATGCCTGTGTTTGTGTTGTTTGCTGCTCTTTCTATCAAGTTCTGTTAGTTCAAACATTTTTGGACAAGAAAAAGAATGGAAACCAACGGTTCCAAAACCATAGCCTAAGCATATCAAACCAATCAATAAGAAAGGTTGTGTTATTGTGAATTTGAGAAACATTCGGAATCGCATGATTCGTTTGCTTGTGTTTGTGTTGTTTGGTGATCTTTCCATCAAGTTCTGTTAGTTCAAAGACTTTTGGACAAGAAAAAGAATGGAAACCAACGGTACCCAAACCATAGCCTAGGCAAATCAAACCAATCAAAAAGAAAGGTTGTGTTATTGTGTATTTGAGAAACATTCGAAATCGCATGATTCGTATGCCTGTGTTTGTGTTGTTTGTTGATCTTTCTATCAAGTTCTGTTAGTTCAAACATTTTTGGACAAGAAAAAGAATGGAAACCAACGGTTCCAAAACCATAACCTAAGCATATCAAACCAATCAATAAGAAAGGTTGTGTTATTGTGAATTTGAGAAACATTCGGAATCGCAGGATTCGTATGCTTGTGTTTGTGTTGTTTGGTGATCTTTCCATCAAGTTGGGTTAGTTCAAGGATTTTTGGACGTGAAAAATAATTGAAACCAACGGTTCCTAAACCATAGCCTAGGCAAATCAAACCAATCAATTAGAAAGGTTGTGTTATTGAGAATTTGAGAAAACTTTCTAAATCGCATGATTCGTATGCTTTTGTTTGTGTTGTTTAGTGCATCAAGTTCTGTTAGTTCAAAGATTTTTGGACTAGAAAAAAAAATGGAAACCAATGGTTCCCAAACCATAGCCTAGGCAAATGAAACCAATCAATAAGAGAGGTTGTATTATTGTGAATTTATGAAGCTTTCGAAATCGCATGATTCGTATGCTTGTGTTTGTGTGGTTTGGTGATCTTTCCATCAAGTTCTATTAGTTCAAAGATTGTTGGACG
>CAUJRU010004162.1:0-22226 GCA_963277665.1 Viscum album | reverse complement strand
TGTAACACCCGAGACTTTTATGTTATATAAATCATCAAAGGAATCTTTTTCTACACAACACTTGCTTGGCTTGCTTTACACGCAATCGCGACCTTCCTCGATAGCTTGCGTCGTACGCAATACCGAGTTTCACTAAACAACAATATGCTATTAAAACTAGCCGTTATGAATAGTAATAACCACTTTTTGAAATTTTATAAATTTTATTTTTCAAAATGGACTTCATTTTTGGACTCAGAATATCGAAATTAGCCTAGGGTGAAATTTTGGTATTTTTCTGAAAACTTTCAATTTTTGATGAATAGTGAAACCACTAAGTGGTAGGTTAAAAACTGAATTTTGCATAAAACTTAATTTTACCGCTTCTGTGAATGGAATTTCAAAAATCCGAGAGACACGGTTAATATCAAGGACTAAAATGTGGTTCAATGAGATGAAAATAATTTTTTGGTGAATAGTAACTTTTTACTATTTTTACCGCGGTTAATAGTAAATAGGGTAACTAAGGGTAAATATGATATCAATATTACCCTAACACATGTCCTAATTCTATTGGACAAGTGTAATTCGACCAAAAACAAACTTAGGAATAAAATATGACCATTTAGGCCCACTTGGATTAGATTAGGACATTTATTATTAATTTATTTAAAGAAGGGTTAAAATAGTTAAAATCAAAGTTTAATAAGTAAATCATTTTTAATATAGTGTTATACATAAGATAAATTCGATTGTAAATATTCATTCGAAAGCTAAAAAGATTTCCTACATGATGGTATTTTATTTGTAATTTTTAGACATCAAATAATTTAATTTATTTATGACACAAAGATGATGCAGTAATTATCTTATTAATGAAATATTGACAAAATTGATAATATAAATACCAAAATAAATGTAATTTGAGACTTTTTATGAATTCCACTAATTTTCTAGGTTACTATGATATATTAGTATTGATTTAATCAACTTGGTTCGAACATATAATTCTGTTATGACTTTCAAAAAAATCATATATCAAATAGTGTCAAAATTGACACAAAATAGTTTTTAAATCAAATATTATATTATTAATTGTTATTTTATTCCTAAAAATCTAAGGTTCGGCCAAATGACTTAGATAAGGATATATATATTAATAATAAACAATTTGGGGTTCGTTTGACATGTTATAGTAAGTGTATTAACCATATAGTGAAAGAAAACAAAAAGACACGGTAAAAGTTAAATTAATTAACTTAGAGTTAAATCTAATTGATAAGGTTAAAATAATACCCTAAACTTGTCTAAATCCTATTGGTTGATAGGATTTCGACCCATCCCCACTTTAGCTTCGAAATAAGACCCTTTGGAACCATTATAAACCGATTTTGACTTTAATATAAAATAATATTTTGAGATATTCCTAAGGTGCCCCTCTCCTCCCTTATAAAAGGGCACCTCCTCCCCCTCCTCCTCACACCAATTTGAGCACTCAAGCTCGGCCAACCCCTGCCATTTTCTCCTCTCCACTTCCCTAGAATAATCCTAGAGGTCCTGGTCTTCTCCAAAGACCAATCTTAGTTCCTTAAGTGGAGGATTCAAAGAGGCGTTCCAAAAAGAAGAGGTAATATCCATTACCGATCTTTTCATTTCTTTCTTCTTCAACTTCTTCTTCTTTAGTTGTTTCATGATAAAGTAATAACATCAGTATTACTTACATACTGATATGTTATTATAAATATGAAACAATCCTAATTCACCTTCTATCCATCCTACGGAAAAATGAAATCACCGCGCGTGCGTACGTACGGAATACCGTCTCCACGCCGTGGTGTAATCTATTTTCCACCATCACCTTACAAGGATGGGTATAATGGTGTAATGAGTAACTATATATGATTATTATTAAGTAATATTGATACTGAAATAATATATATATATACTCCAATACAATTCCACGATCATAGAACGATATCATCACTCGTGCGTACGTACGGAATACCGTCTCCACGATGTGATGCGACTCGTTCTACATGATCTTCATTTCATAATGATTATATAAATGAATTGAATGAATGAATATGGTATATACTACACTAATACCATTCTGGAAATGAATTATCTATAACCTAAAGATAAGAATAAGAATTTATTCGACAAAACACGCATAAGAACAAAAAGTTATAAAGACCCGAGTAACAAGTAACAATGAAATATTACTAACAAGAAGCTAATAATATGACCATATATGATCTCATATCAATATGTATGATTCTGGAATAAGTCAATAACATTATTTAAACCATTATACAGGAGCTTCGGACACGAACAAAGCAAATCGGACCTAAGGTAAGGGAAATATCACAATCTCATTTTTATCCGAGATTGTTTAATCGTAAGTATTTACTGGGGTGTATTTTATCATCCACATCCATGTTTACTCAATATGTAATATTATTTCCATCCACCTAAAATTGTTTAAATCCATTTTTACCTTTCAGTGAGTTTTTAGTAATACGTATGAAAGGAATCTTTTGTCGTTTTTCGTACGAGGTACTTTTTGACTTTTCCGACAAAAGTACGAAGAATGTTTTTTTTAACTTATACGGCACGAACGGATTTCTGCTGTTTTATAAAGCCTTATTTTCATGAAGCTTCCTCTAAAAGATTTCATGACTATTTTCAATAAAATCTCTTTCTTTTAAAATTGCATGATGTTTTGTGAAAAGAAATTGATTTTGAAGAAGAAAGGATATTTTCCTCAAGAATTCAATTCAAGTGTTTTATCAAAATTATTTTCCATCTAAGATAATAAAGGGTTCTGTTTCTATCCATATTTTTACATTGATTTGACTATGTTGTGATGGAATTATGTTTATGAATTCCTTTATCTTATATGAATTGATTTATGATGTCATGATGTTTCAAGAATCCCATTTTTGTTACATGTGTTATGCGATGATGTATGTTTTATGATTATGTGGCACACATAAGAAAGGATTCATTATAAGATGGGTGAGACCTATATCTCCCTCCAATGCATTGGGTAATGATTTTATATCTCATGAGATAGACATGGCTGGAACGGAAGGTTATTTCGGTTCAGTGATACAGGACTGAAACGAGGAGTGAACTCGGTTCAGAAAGGGACTTTGTCCACTAAGATAGTCTTGGCAATGAGTCATGACTAACGAGAAATGATTTTCCATGATTATGTGTGCATGCCACAAAGTTTCAAGTTTTATGTTATGATTATGGGGATCTCATTTTCGCTTCTATGATTTATTCCATGTTAAGATATTATGATCTCTTTTGCATGTTTTGATTTTCATAAAGATATGATATGATTTTTATTTCCTTTATTTGCCCTTGCTGAGCATTTGAGCTCACCCTTTTATGTTTTCTTTTCCCCAGGTCAGGAAGATGGATATTAAGTAGAATATGCTAAAAGGGACCCTAGATATGATGAAATAAATGGGAGGCACTGTAGAAGATTTATGAACCAGTTTATGTTTCCCAGTTTCTAAAGACACTATACCTGTACGGTCCTTTGTGGTTTTGTCATATGTTGTAATAAGTGTGCTTCAATTTTGAAGTATTAACAATGTATGTAAAGTGTGGGTCGTTATAGTTGGTATCAGAGGAAAGGTATAGTCAACCTTTGGAAACTAGGATGTGCAAGCCTTAGTAAGAACCCTAAGGATAAGTCTAAGCATAGAACACAATCTTAGTGTTTTAGAAATGGCCTTGAATAACCTAGGATAAGACCTTAAGCATGAAAATTTTATTCTTGAATTATGTGGTTTTACTATTATAATTAGTGTTGCTCACACAATTCTTCTTGGTTTTAGTCAATGGCTGGAACCCGAAGGAACCGTGTTAATGCGGAATGCGATGGGCAATGCAATGATTGTCCCCCTGAGCAACCAAACGATATGGGAGCTGGAATGCAAAATCTTGTAGCCATGCTCACACAACTTTCTCAAGCTATGAATCATGCAGGATTTGCAAACGAGCAAAGGAGGGAGCAACATTATGTTGAATCCTTCATGAGGCAGCGTCCACCTTCTTTCAGCGGGTCTACTGATCCATTAGTTGCTGAACAATGGATTAGTACTACTGAAAAGATATTTTCAGTTCTTCAATGTTCTGAAGCATGATAAAGTCATCCTAGCAGTGTATCGTTTGGAAGGAGATGCAGATCAATGGTGGAATCTTGTTAAGAATACGAGGCAAAGGGATGAAATTGAGTCTATGGAATGGGACGAGTTCAAGAACTTATTTTTCAATAAGTACTTCCCTCGTATTCTCCGAACAAAGATGGAGAAAGAGTTCCTTGAACTGAAGCAAAGGGATGATGAATCTGTTAGTACCTATGAAGCAAATTTTAGAAGACTTGCAAGGTACGCTTCTGGTATTATTATCCAACCTGAGAGTAAGATCGATCGATTCTTTAGTGGCTTAAAACCAAGTCTTCGAAGGGCGTTAACCATAAGGGACTTCAATAGCTACGAGGAAATCGTTCGATGTGCTCTCAAAGTCGAGATGGAGATTGGAGTAACCCATCAGTCACATGGGTTTGATAAGAAGAGGAAGATGGAATTCAAAGAAAAATCTAAAGAGCACACGGAAAAGAAGATGAACTTTCCCTTATGCTCAAAGTGTGGAAAGAAACATGGAGGGAGTTGTCTTAAAGGGACAAGTAAATGTTTTAAATGTGGAAAGGAAGGTCATCGGGCATTTGAATGCCGTGATAATGGGAAGAAGATGTCTAATGATGCAAACAAAGGAAGGGATACACAGAATGAACCTACTACACTTCAATGTTTCAAGTGCAAGGAGATGGGGCATTATGCCAATCAATGCCCAAATCCAAGGGTTGATGATGATGGTCGACGCCAACAAACTCTTAAGGCTAAAGACAAAGGAAAGTCACATGCAATTTCTATCAGCGATGTGGAGTACGATAACGATGTGGTGAAAGGTACACTTACCATCCACTCTAAAGTAGCAAATGTTTTATTTGATTCTGGATCCACCCACTCTTTTATTTCTGAAAAATTTTCTAAGGGTATCACCGTATTACCTCAACAATTAGATGTTGAGTTAGCTGTGACAACACCTAATGGCACATCAATCGCATCAGAAGTTTATAATTCTTCTCCGATCGAAGTTTGTGGGAAAGTGCTTCCTGCAAATCTTGTGATCCTTCCTTTAGTGGAATTTGATGTGATTCTTGGCATGGATTGGCTTTCTCTACATGGAGCTCATATCAACTGCCAAAGAAGGGAAGTCACATTTCATATTCCAGATCAACCTACGATCGTCTATCAATGCAAGGATGAACATAACCTTCCAGTGGAAATTTCTTCCATCTTATGGGTATTGATTCCACTAAATGAAGGTTATTTATCTCAAATAGTTGGTGAGAAACTCACGATTAAGAATATGCCCATTGTACGGGAGTTTGATGATGTCTTTCCGGAGGAATTACCGGGTCTTCCACCAAATCGTGAAGTTGAGTTTTCAATAGAACTCGTACCGGGTGCTTTGCCTATTTCAAAGACACCTTATAGAATGGCCCCAATTGAGTTGCAGGAATTGAAGAAGCAACTCCAAGAGAATCTTGATAAGGGATTCATACGCCCTAGTGCGTCACCTTGGGGAGCACCTGTTCTATTTGTTAAGAAGAAAGATGGATCAATGAGACTCTGCATTGATTATCGAGAACTTAACAAGATCACTATCAAGAACAAATATCCTCTCCCACGCATTGATGACTTATTTGACCAACTACGCGGAGCTCAATACTTTTCCAAGATTGATCTTCGTTCAGGGTATCATCAATTAAGGGTCAAAAGGGAGGATATACCAAAGACGGCTTTCCGTACAAGGTATGGACACTATGAATTTATAGTGATGCCATTTGGTCTTACTAATGCCCCTGCTATCTTCATGGATCTAATGAATAGAGTCTTTAGAGACTATCTTGATCAATTTGTGGTAGTCTTTATAGACGATATTCTTGTCTATTCAAAGAGCAAGGAAGAGCATGAAGATCACTTGAGAATTATATTGAAGACCCTGAGAAAGGAGAAGCTTTATGCCAAATTTACCAAGTGTGAATTTTGGCTTCAAAAAGTTGCATTTTTGGGTCACATAATCTCAAAAGAGGGGATATCTGTGGATCCAGCAAAAACAGAGGTTATCGAAAGATGGTCAAGACCAACAACAGTAACTGAGATCCGAAGTTTTCTTGGTTTGGCTGGATATTATCGACGTTTTGTAAAAGATTTTTCACGATTATCTAATCCACTCACCAAGTTGACTCGGAAAGGAGTTAAGTTTGTCTGGACAGAGGAATGTGAAGAGAATTTCAAGGAGTTGAAAAGAAGGTTATCCAGTGCACCTGTGCTCACACTGCCTTGTAGTGGAGAAAGGTTTGTGATCTACAGTGATGCATCCAAGAAGGGATTGGGGTGTGTTCTTATGCAAAATGATATGGTGATAGCTTATGCCTCACGACAGTTGAAAATCCATGAGCAAAATTACCCAACACATGATTTGGAGTTGGCTGCGGTAATCTTTGCATTAAAGATTTGGAGGCATTACCTTTATGGTGAAAGGTGTGATATTTATACTGATCATAAAAGTTTAAAGTATATTTTCACACAAAAGGAGTTGAATATGCGTCAAAGAAGATGGTTGGAGCTGATTAAGGATTATGACTGCTCAATCCATTACCACCCTGGGAAAGCAAACAAGGTGGCAGATGCATTAAGTCGACAAGACCATGCTAGTTTATCCATGATGAGGATCACAAAAGATCCAATATTTATGGATTTACAAAGGATGGATCTTGGAATTATAATGGAAGGGGAAAAATCTTATCTTTCTCAAATGAATGTTCAACCATCTATACATGTGAAGATTAAAGAGGCACAGAAAGAAGATGTCGAGTTACAAAAGAAGGTGAGAAATGTTCCTGAAATCAACCTTGATTGTGATGGGATAATAAAGTTCAGGAATCGGGTTTGCGTTCCTCCCATCCCCGAATTAAAGAATGAGCTGCTGGATGAGGCTCATAGTTCGTCATTCTCTATTCATCCTGGAAGCACGAAGATGTATAGGGACCTGAAAGAGTACTTCTGGTGGGATGGCATGAAAAGAGATGTTGCTGAATATGTCTCTCGATGCTTGGTTTGTCAACAAGTTAAAGCTGAGAGACAGAAGTCTAAGGGGATGTTACAACCATTACCCATACCCGAATGGAAATGGGAAAACATCACTATGGACTTTGTCACAGGACTTCCTAAAACATCCAAAGGCAATAATGCTATCTGGGTCATAGTTGATCGTCTTACAAAGTCTGCACACTTCATTGCTATTAGAGAGGATTTCTCTCTAGATCAGCTTGCCAGGATATATATAAAGGAAGTGGTAAGATTGCATGGAGTACCACTTTCTATTATATCTGATCGAGATCCGAGATTTACCTCGAAGTTCTGGCGAAGTCTTCAGCATACTCTGGATACAGAGTTGAGTTTCAGCACTGCTTATCATCCCCAGACAGACGGTCAGTCTGAGAGAACAATTCAAACCCTATAAGATATGTTGAGAGCTTGCTCTATGGATTTCAAAGGAGGTTGGGATCAACACCTACCTTTGGTGGAATTTTCTTATAATAATAGCTTTCACTCCAGTATTCAGATGACTCCTTATGAAGCTCTCTATGGAAAGAAATGCAGGACTCCAACTTGCTGAGATGAAGTTGGGGAAAGAAAGCTATTAGGACCTGATCTCGTTGATGAAATGGCAGAAAAGGTCAGATCTATTCAACAACACATAAGAGCAGCTCAGAGTCGACAGAAAAGTTATGCCGACAACCGAAGAAAAGACCTAGAGTTTGAAGTGGGTGATAAAGTGTTCTTACGAATATCTCCCTGGAAGAGGGTTATGAGATTTGGAAAGAAGGGGAAGTTGAGCCCTAGATATATCGGTCCTTTTGAAATACTGGATCGTGTTGGGAAGGTAGCTTACCGATTGGCGCTTCCACCGAATCTCTCTCAAGTTCACGATGTGTTCCATGTATCTCTCCTGAGAAAGTACATACCAGATCCTTCACATGTACTCAGCTCAGAAGTTGTACCGCTGGAGCAAGATCTTTCTTATGAAGAACAGCCGATAGAGATTCTGGATCGTAGCGAAAAAGTCCTACGAAACAAGACCACTCGCTTGGTGAAAGTTTTATGGAGAAACCACCAACTTGAAGAAGCTACATGGGAGCTTGAGGATATGATGAGGGAGAAGTATCCTCATTTGTTTGTTGCAAAGTGACGAATTTCGAGGGCGAAATTCTTTTTAAGGGGGGTAGAATGTAACACCCGAGACTTTTATGTTATATAAATCATCAAAGGAATCTTTTTCTACACAACACTTGCTTGGCTTGCTTTACACGCAATCGCGACCTTCCTCGATAGCTTGCGTCGTACGCAATACCGAGTTTCACTAAACAACAATATGCTATTAAAACTAGCCGTTATGAATAGTAATAACCACTTTTTGAAATTTTATAAATTTTATTTTTCAAAATGGACTTCATTTTTGGACTCAGAATATCGAAATTAGCCTAGGGTGAAATTTTGGTATTTTTCTGAAAACTTTCAATTTTTGATGAATAGTGAAACCACTAAGTGGTAGGTTAAAAACTGAATTTTGCATAAAACTTAATTTTACCGCTTCTGTGAATGGAATTTCAAAAATCCGAGAGACACGGTTAATATCAAGGACTAAAATGTGGTTCAATGAGATGAAAATAATTTTTTGGTGAATAGTAACTTTTTACTATTTTTACCGCGGTTAATAGTAAATAGGGTAACTAAGGGTAAATATGATATCAATATTACCCTAACACATGTCCTAATTCTATTGGACAAGTGTAATTCGACCAAAAACAAACTTAGGAATAAAATATGACCATTTAGGCCCACTTGGATTAGATTAGGACATTTATTATTAATTTATTTAAAGAAGGGTTAAAATAGTTAAAATCAAAGTTTAATAAGTAAATCATTTTTAATATAGTGTTATACATAAGATAAATTCGATTGTAAATATTCATTCGAAAGCTAAAAAGATTTCCTACATGATGGTATTTTATTTGTAATTTTTAGACATCAAATAATTTAATTTATTTATGACACAAAGATGATGCAGTAATTATCTTATTAATGAAATATTGACAAAATTGATAATATAAATACCAAAATAAATGTAATTTGAGACTTTTTATGAATTCCACTAATTTTCTAGGTTACTATGATATATTAGTATTGATTTAATCAACTTGGTTCGAACATATAATTCTGTTACGACTTTCAAAAAAATCATATATCAAATAGTGTCAAAATTGACACAAAATAGTTTTTAAATCAAATATTATATTATTAATTGTTATTTTATTCCTAAAAATCTAAGGTTCGGCCAAATGACTTAGATAAGGATATATATATTAATAATAAACAATTTGGGGTTCGTTTGACATGTTATAGTAAGTGTATTAACCATATAGTGAAAGAAAACAAAAAGACACGGTAAAAGTTAAATTAATTAACTTAGAGTTAAATCTAATTGATAAGGTTAAAATAATACCCTAAACTTGTCTAAATCCTATTGGTTGATAGGATTTCGACCCATCCCCACTTTAGCTTCGAAATAAGACCCTTTGGAACCATTATAAACCGATTTTGACTTTAATATAAAATAATATTTTGAGATATTCCTAAGGTGCCCCTCTCCTCCCTTATAAAAGGGCACCTCCTCCCCCTCCTCCTCACACCAATTTGAGCACTCAAGCTCGGCCAACCCCTGCCATTTTCTCCTCTCCACTTCCCTAGAATAATCCTAGAGGTCCTGGTCTTCTCCAAAGACCAATCTTAGTTCCTTAAGTGGAGGATTCAAAGAGGCGTTCCAAAGAAGAGGTAATATCCATTACCGATCTTTTCAATTTCTTTCTTCTTCAACTTCTTCTTCTTTAGTTGTTTCATGATAAAGTAATAACATCAGTATTACTTACATACTGATATGTTATTATAAATATGAAACAATCCTAATTCACCTTCTATCCATCCTACGGAAAAATGAAATCACCGCGCGTGCGTACGTACGGAATACCGTCTCCACGCCGTGGTGTAATCTATTTTCCACCATCACCTTACAAGGATGGGTATAATGGTGTAATGAGTAACTATATATGATTATTATTAAGTAATATTGATACTGAAATAATATATATATATACTCCAATACAATTCCACGATCATAGGAACGATATCATCACTCGTGCGTACGTACGGAATACCGTCTCCACGATGTGATGCGACTCGTTCTACATGATCTTCATTTCATAATGATTATATAAATGAATTGAATGAATGAATATGGTATATACTACACTAATACCATTCTGGAAATGAATTATCTATAACCTAAAGATAAGAATAAGAATTTATTCGACAAAACACGCATAAGAACAAAAAGTTATAAAGACCCGAGTAACAAGTAACAATGAAATATTACTAACAAGAAGCTAATAATATGACCATATATGATCTCATATCAATATGTATGATTCTGGAATAAGTCAATAACATTATTTAAACCATTATACAGGAGCTTCGGACACGAACAAAGCAAATCGGACCTAAGGTAAGGGAAATATCACAATCTCATTTTTATCCGAGATTGTTTAATCGTAAGTATTTACTGGGGTGTATTTTATCATCCACATCCATGTTTACTCAATATGTAATATTATTTCCATCCACCTAAAATTGTTTAAATCCATTTTTACCCTTCAGTGAGTTTTTAGTAATACGTATGAAAGGAATCTTTTGTCGTTTTTCGTACGAGGTACTTTTTGACTTTTCCGACAAAAGTACGAAGAATGTTTTTTTTAACTTATACGGCACGAACGGATTTCTGCTGTTTTATAAAGCCTTATTTTCATGAAGCTTCCTCTAAAAGATTTCATGACTATTTTCAATAAAATCTCTTTCTTTTAAAATTGCATGATGTTTTGTGAAAAGAAATTGATTTTGAAGAAGAAAGGATATTTTCCTCAAGAATTCAATTCAAGTGTTTTATCAAAATTATTTTCCATCTAAGATAATAAAGGGTTCTGTTTCTATCCATATTTTTACATTGATTTGACTATGTTGTGATGGAATTATGTTTATGAATTCCTTTATCTTATATGAATTGATTTATGATGTCATGATGTTTCAAGAATCCCATTTTTGTTACATGTGTTATGCGATGATGTATGTTTTATGATTATGTGGCACACATAAGAAAGGATTCATTATAAGATGGGTGAGACCTATATCTCCCTCCAATGCATTGGGTAATGATTTTATATCTCATGAGATAGACATGGCTGGAACGGAAGGTTATTTCGGTTCAGTGATACAGGACTGAAACGAGGAGTGAACTCGGTTCAGAAAGGGACTTTGTCCACTAAGATAGTCTTGGCAATGAGTCATGACTAACGAGAAATGATTTTCCATGATTATGTGTGCATGCCACAAAGTTTCAAGTTTTATGTTATGATTATGGGGATCTCATTTTCGCTTCTATGATTTATTCCATGTTAAGATATTATGATCTCTTTTGCATGTTTTGATTTTCATAAAGATATGATATGATTTTTATTTCCTTTATTTGCCCTTGCTGAGCATTTGAGCTCACCCTTTTATGTTTTCTTTTCCCCAGGTCAGGAAGATGGATATTAAGTAGAATATGCTAAAAGGGACCCTAGATATGATGAAATAAATGGGAGGCACTGTAGAAGATTTATGAACCAGTTTATGTTTCCCAGTTTCTAAAGACACTATACCTGTACGGTCCTTTGTGGTTTTGTCATATGTTGTAATAAGTGTGCTTCAATTTTGAAGTATTAACAATGTATGTAAAGTGTGGGTCGTTATAGTTGGTATCAGAGGAAAGGTATAGTCAACCTTTGGAAACTAGGATGTGCAAGCCTTAGTAAGAACCCTAAGGATAAGTCTAAGCATAGAACACAATCTTAGTGTTTTAGAAATGGCCTTGAATAACCTAGGATAAGACCTTAAGCATGAAAATTTTATTCTTGAATTATGTGGTTTTACTATTATAATTAGTGTTGCTCACACAATTCTTCTTGGTTTTAGTCAATGGCTGGAACCCGAAGGAACCGTGTTAATGCGGAATGCGATGGGCAATGCAATGATTGTCCCCCTGAGCAACCAAACGATATGGGAGCTGGAATGCAAAATCTTGTAGCCATGCTCACACAACTTTCTCAAGCTATGAATCATGCAGGATTTGCAAACGAGCAAAGGAGGGAGCAACATTATGTTGAATCCTTCATGAGGCAGCGTCCACCTTCTTTCAGCGGGTCTACTGATCCATTAGTTGCTGAACAATGGATTAGTACTACTGAAAAGATATTTTCAGTTCTTCAATGTTCTGAAGCATGATAAAGTCATCCTAGCAGTGTATCGTTTGGAAGGAGATGCAGATCAATGGTGGAATCTTGTTAAGAATACGAGGCAAAGGGATGAAATTGAGTCTATGGAATGGGACGAGTTCAAGAACTTATTTTTCAATAAGTACTTCCCTCGTATTCTCCGAACAAAGATGGAGAAAGAGTTCCTTGAACTGAAGCAAAGGGATGATGAATCTGTTAGTACCTATGAAGCAAATTTTAGAAGACTTGCAAGGTACGCTTCTGGTATTATTATCCAACCTGAGAGTAAGATCGATCGATTCTTTAGTGGCTTAAAACCAAGTCTTCGAAGGGCGTTAACCATAAGGGACTTCAATAGCTACGAGGAAATCGTTCGATGTGCTCTCAAAGTCGAGATGGAGATTGGAGTAACCCATCAGTCACATGGGTTTGATAAGAAGAGGAAGATGGAATTCAAAGAAAAATCTAAAGAGCACACGGAAAAGAAGATGAACTTTCCCTTATGCTCAAAGTGTGGAAAGAAACATGGAGGGAGTTGTCTTAAAGGGACAAGTAAATGTTTTAAATGTGGAAAGGAAGGTCATCGGGCATTTGAATGCCGTGATAATGGGAAGAAGATGTCTAATGATGCAAACAAAGGAAGGGATACACAGAATGAACCTACTACACTTCAATGTTTCAAGTGCAAGGAGATGGGGCATTATGCCAATCAATGCCCAAATCCAAGGGTTGATGATGATGGTCGACGCCAACAAACTCTTAAGGCTAAAGACAAAGGAAAGTCACATGCAATTTCTATCAGCGATGTGGAGTACGATAACGATGTGGTGAAAGGTACACTTACCATCCACTCTAAAGTAGCAAATGTTTTATTTGATTCTGGATCCACCCACTCTTTTATTTCTGAAAAATTTTCTAAGGGTATCACCGTATTACCTCAACAATTAGATGTTGAGTTAGCTGTGACAACACCTAATGGCACATCAATCGCATCAGAAGTTTATAATTCTTCTCCGATCGAAGTTTGTGGGAAAGTGCTTCCTGCAAATCTTGTGATCCTTCCTTTAGTGGAATTTGATGTGATTCTTGGCATGGATTGGCTTTCTCTACATGGAGCTCATATCAACTGCCAAAGAAGGGAAGTCACATTTCATATTCCAGATCAACCTACGATCGTCTATCAATGCAAGGATGAACATAACCTTCCAGTGGAAATTTCTTCCATCTTATGGGTATTGATTCCACTAAATGAAGGTTATTTATCTCAAATAGTTGGTGAGAAACTCACGATTAAGAATATGCCCATTGTACGGGAGTTTGATGATGTCTTTCCGGAGGAATTACCGGGTCTTCCACCAAATCGTGAAGTTGAGTTTTCAATAGAACTCGTACCGGGTGCTTTGCCTATTTCAAAGACACCTTATAGAATGGCCCCAATTGAGTTGCAGGAATTGAAGAAGCAACTCCAAGAGAATCTTGATAAGGGATTCATACGCCCTAGTGCGTCACCTTGGGGAGCACCTGTTCTATTTGTTAAGAAGAAAGATGGATCAATGAGACTCTGCATTGATTATCGAGAACTTAACAAGATCACTATCAAGAACAAATATCCTCTCCCACGCATTGATGACTTATTTGACCAACTACGCGGAGCTCAATACTTTTCCAAGATTGATCTTCGTTCAGGGTATCATCAATTAAGGGTCAAAAGGGAGGATATACCAAAGACGGCTTTCCGTACAAGGTATGGACACTATGAATTTATAGTGATGCCATTTGGTCTTACTAATGCCCCTGCTATCTTCATGGATCTAATGAATAGAGTCTTTAGAGACTATCTTGATCAATTTGTGGTAGTCTTTATAGACGATATTCTTGTCTATTCAAAGAGCAAGGAAGAGCATGAAGATCACTTGAGAATTATATTGAAGACCCTGAGAAAGGAGAAGCTTTATGCCAAATTTACCAAGTGTGAATTTTGGCTTCAAAAAGTTGCATTTTTGGGTCACATAATCTCAAAAGAGGGGATATCTGTGGATCCAGCAAAAACAGAGGTTATCGAAAGATGGTCAAGACCAACAACAGTAACTGAGATCCGAAGTTTTCTTGGTTTGGCTGGATATTATCGACGTTTTGTAAAAGATTTTTCACGATTATCTAATCCACTCACCAAGTTGACTCGGAAAGGAGTTAAGTTTGTCTGGACAGAGGAATGTGAAGAGAATTTCAAGGAGTTGAAAAGAAGGTTATCCAGTGCACCTGTGCTCACACTGCCTTGTAGTGGAGAAAGGTTTGTGATCTACAGTGATGCATCCAAGAAGGGATTGGGGTGTGTTCTTATGCAAAATGATATGGTGATAGCTTATGCCTCACGACAGTTGAAAATCCATGAGCAAAATTACCCAACACATGATTTGGAGTTGGCTGCGGTAATCTTTGCATTAAAGATTTGGAGGCATTACCTTTATGGTGAAAGGTGTGATATTTATACTGATCATAAAAGTTTAAAGTATATTTTCACACAAAAGGAGTTGAATATGCGTCAAAGAAGATGGTTGGAGCTGATTAAGGATTATGACTGCTCAATCCATTACCACCCTGGGAAAGCAAACAAGGTGGCAGATGCATTAAGTCGACAAGACCATGCTAGTTTATCCATGATGAGGATCACAAAAGATCCAATATTTATGGATTTACAAAGGATGGATCTTGGAATTATAATGGAAGGGGAAAAATCTTATCTTTCTCAAATGAATGTTCAACCATCTATACATGTGAAGATTAAAGAGGCACAGAAAGAAGATGTCGAGTTACAAAAGAAGGTGAGAAATGTTCCTGAAATCAACCTTGATTGTGATGGGATAATAAAGTTCAGGAATCGGGTTTGCGTTCCTCCCATCCCCGAATTAAAGAATGAGCTGCTGGATGAGGCTCATAGTTCGTCATTCTCTATTCATCCTGGAAGCACGAAGATGTATAGGGACCTGAAAGAGTACTTCTGGTGGGATGGCATGAAAAGAGATGTTGCTGAATATGTCTCTCGATGCTTGGTTTGTCAACAAGTTAAAGCTGAGAGACAGAAGTCTAAGGGGATGTTACAACCATTACCCATACCCGAATGGAAATGGGAAAACATCACTATGGACTTTGTCACAGGACTTCCTAAAACATCCAAAGGCAATAATGCTATCTGGGTCATAGTTGATCGTCTTACAAAGTCTGCACACTTCATTGCTATTAGAGAGGATTTCTCTCTAGATCAGCTTGCCAGGATATATATAAAGGAAGTGGTAAGATTGCATGGAGTACCACTTTCTATTATATCTGATCGAGATCCGAGATTTACCTCGAAGTTCTGGCGAAGTCTTCAGCATACTCTGGATACAGAGTTGAGTTTCAGCACTGCTTATCATCCCCAGACAGACGGTCAGTCTGAGAGAACAATTCAAACCCTATAAGATATGTTGAGAGCTTGCTCTATGGATTTCAAAGGAGGTTGGGATCAACACCTACCTTTGGTGGAATTTTCTTATAATAATAGCTTTCACTCCAGTATTCAGATGACTCCTTATGAAGCTCTCTATGGAAAGAAATGCAGGACTCCAACTTGCTGAGATGAAGTTGGGGAAAGAAAGCTATTAGGACCTGATCTCGTTGATGAAATGGCAGAAAAGGTCAGATCTATTCAACAACACATAAGAGCAGCTCAGAGTCGACAGAAAAGTTATGCCGACAACCGAAGAAAAGACCTAGAGTTTGAAGTGGGTGATAAAGTGTTCTTACGAATATCTCCCTGGAAGAGGGTTATGAGATTTGGAAAGAAGGGGAAGTTGAGCCCTAGATATATCGGTCCTTTTGAAATACTGGATCGTGTTGGGAAGGTAGCTTACCGATTGGCGCTTCCACCGAATCTCTCTCAAGTTCACGATGTGTTCCATGTATCTCTCCTGAGAAAGTACATACCAGATCCTTCACATGTACTCAGCTCAGAAGTTGTACCGCTGGAGCAAGATCTTTCTTATGAAGAACAGCCGATAGAGATTCTGGATCGTAGCGAAAAAGTCCTACGAAACAAGACCACTCGCTTGGTGAAAGTTTTATGGAGAAACCACCAACTTGAAGAAGCTACATGGGAGCTTGAGGATATGATGAGGGAGAAGTATCCTCATTTGTTTGTTGCAAAGTGACGAATTTCGAGGGCGAAATTCTTTTTAAGGGGGGTAGAATGTAACACCCGAGACTTTTATGTTATATAAATCATCAAAGGAATCTTTTTCTACACAACACTTGCTTGGCTTGCTTTACACGCAATCGCGACCTTCCTCGATAGCTTGCGTCGTACGCAATACCGAGTTTCACTAAACAACAATATGCTATTAAAACTAGCCGTTATGAATAGTAATAACCACTTTTTGAAATTTTATAAATTTTATTTTTCAAAATGGACTTCATTTTTGGACTCAGAATATCGAAATTAGCCTAGGGTGAAATTTTGGTATTTTTCTGAAAACTTTCAATTTTTGATGAATAGTGAAACCACTAAGTGGTAGGTTAAAAACTGAATTTTGCATAAAACTTAATTTTACCGCTTCTGTGAATGGAATTTCAAAAATCCGAGAGACACGGTTAATATCAAGGACTAAAATGTGGTTCAATGAGATGAAAATAATTTTTTGGTGAATAGTAACTTTTTACTATTTTTACCGCGGTTAATAGTAAATAGGGTAACTAAGGGTAAATATGATATCAATATTACCCTAACACATGTCCTAATTCTATTGGACAAGTGTAATTCGACCAAAAACAAACTTAGGAATAAAATATGACCATTTAGGCCCACTTGGATTAGATTAGGACATTTATTATTAATTTATTTAAAGAAGGGTTAAAATAGTTAAAATCAAAGTTTAATAAGTAAATCATTTTTAATATAGTGTTATACATAAGATAAATTCGATTGTAAATATTCATTAGAAAGCTAAAAAGATTTCCTACATGATGGTATTTTATTTGTAATTTTTAGACATCAAATAATTTAATTTATTTATGACACAAAGATGATGCAGTAATTATCTTATTAATGAAATATTGACAAAATTGATAATATAAATACCAAAATAAATGTAATTTGAGACTTTTTATGAATTCCACTAATTTTCTAGGTTACTATGATATATTAGTATTGATTTAATCAACTTGGTTCGAACATATAATTCTGTTACGACTTTCAAAAAAATCATATATCAAATAGTGTCAAAATTGACACAAAATAGTTTTTAAATCAAATATTATATTATTAATTGTTATTTTATTCCTAAAAATCTAAGGTTCGGCCAAATGACTTAGATAAGGATATATATATTAATAATAAACAATTTGGGGTTCGTTTGACATGTTATAGTAAGTGTATTAACCATATAGTGAAAGAAAACAAAAAGACACGGTAAAAGTTAAATTAATTAACTTAGAGTTAAATCTAATTGATAAGGTTAAAATAATACCCTAAACTTGTCTAAATCCTATTGGTTGATAGGATTTCGACCCATCCCCACTTTAGCTTCGAAATAAGACCCTTTGGAACCATTATAAACCGATTTTGACTTTAATATAAAATAATATTTTGAGATATTCCTAAGGTGCCCCTCTCCTCCCTTATAAAAGGGCACCTCCTCCCCCTCCTCCTCACACCAATTTGAGCACTCAAGCTCGGCCAACCCCTGCCATTTTCTCCTCTCCACTTCCCTAGAATAATCCTAGAGGTCCTGGTCTTCTCCAAAGACCAATCTTAGTTCCTTAAGTGGAGGATTCAAAGAGGCGTTCCAAAGAAGAGGTAATATCCATTACCGATCTTTTCAATTTCTTTCTTCTTCAACTTCTTCTTCTTTAGTTGTTTCATGATAAAGTAATAACATCAGTATTACTTACATACTGATATGTTATTATAAATATGAAACAATCCTAATTCACCTTCTATCCATCCTACGGAAAAATGAAATCACCGCGCGTGCGTACGTACGGAATACCGTCTCCACGCCGTGGTGTAATCTATTTTCCACCATCACCTTACAAGGATGGGTATAATGGTGTAATGAGTAACTATATATGATTATTATTAAGTAATATTGATACTGAAATAATATATATATATACTCCAATACAATTCCACGATCATAGGAACGATATCATCACTCGTGCGTACGTACGGAATACCGTCTCCACGATGTGATGCGACTCGTTCTACATGATCTTCATTTCATAATGATTATATAAATGAATTGAATGAATGAATATGGTATATACTACACTAATACCATTCTGGAAATGAATTATCTATAACCTAAAGATAAGAATAAGAATTTATTCGACAAAACACGCATAAGAACAAAAAGTTATAAAGACCCGAGTAACAAGTAACAATGAAATATTACTAACAAGAAGCTAATAATATGACCATATATGATCTCATATCAATATGTATGATTCTGGAATAAGTCAATAACATTATTTAAACATTATACAGGAGCTTCGGACACGAACAAAGCAAATCGGACCTAAGGTAAGGGAAATATCACAATCTCATTTTATCCGAGATTGTTTAATCGTAAGTATTTACTGGGGTGTATTTTATCATCCACATCCATGTTTACTCAATATGTAATATTATTTCCATCCACCTAAAATTGTTTAAATCCATTTTTACCTTTCAGTGAGTTTTTAGTAATACGTATGAAAGGAATCTTTTGTCGTTTTTCGTACGAGGTACTTTTTGACTTTTCCGACAAAAGTACGAAGAATGTTTTTTTTAACTTATACGGCACGAACGGATTTCTGCTGTTTTATAAAGCCTTATTTTCATGAAGCTTCCTCTAAAAGATTTCATGACTATTTTCAATAAAATCTCTTTCTTTTAAAATTGCATGATGTTTTGTGAAAAGAAATTGATTTTGAAGAAGAAAGGATATTTTCCTCAAGAATTCAATTCAAGTGTTTTATCAAAATTATTTTCCATCTAAGATAATAAAGGGTTCTGTTTCTATCCATATTTTTACATTGATTGACTATGTTGTGATGGAATTATGTTTATGAATTCCTTTATCTTATATGAATTGATTTATGATGTCATGATGTTTCAAGAATCCCATTTTTGTTACATGTGTTATGCGATGATGTATGTTTTATGATTATGTGGCACACATAAGAAAGGATTCATTATAAGATGGGTGAGACCTATATCTCCCTCCAATGCATTGGGTAATGATTTTATATCTCATGAGATAGACATGGCTGGAACGGAAGGTTATTTCGGTTCAGTGATACAGGACTGAAACGAGGAGTGAACTCGGTTCAGAAAGGGACTTTGTCCACTAAGATAGTCTTGGCAATGAGTCATGACTAACGAGAAATGATTTTCCATGATTATGTGTGCATGCCACAAAGTTTCAAGTTTTATGTTATGATTATGGGGATCTCATTTTCGCTTCTATGATTTATTCCATGTTAAGATATTATGATCTCTTTTGCATGTTTTGATTTTCATAAAGATATGATATGATTTTTATTTCTTTATTTGCCCTTGCTGAGCATTTGAGCTCACCCTTTTATGTTTTCTTTTCCCCAGGTCAGGAAGATGGATATTAAGTAGAATATGCTAAAAGGGACCCTAGATATGATGAAATAAATGGGGAGGCACTGTAGAAGATTTATGAACCAGTTTATGTTTCCCAGTTTTCTAAAGACACTATACTGTACGGTCCTTTGTGGTTTTGTCATATGTTGTAATAAGTGTGCTTCAATTTTGAAGTATTAACAATGTATGTAAAGTGTGGGTCGTTATAGTTGGTATTCAGAGGAAAGGTATAGTCAACCTTTGGAAACTAGGATGTGCAAGCCTTAGTAAGAACCCTAAGGATAAGTCTAAGCATAGAACACAATCTTAGTGTTTTAGAAATGGCCTTGAATAACCTAGGATAAGACCTTAAGCATGAAAATTTTATTCTTGAATTATGTGGTTTTACTATTATAATTAGTGTTGCTCACACAATTCTTCTTGGTTTTAGTCAATGGCTGGAACCCGAAGGAACCGTGTTAATGCGGAATGCGATGGGCAATGCAATGATTGTCCCCCTGAGCAACCAAACGATATGGGAGCTGGAATGCAAAATCTTGTAGCCATGCTCACACAACTTTCTCAAGCTATGAATCATGCAGGATTTCCAAACGAGCAAAGGAGGGAGCAACATTATGTTGAATCCTTCATGAGGCAGCGTCCACCTTCTTTCAGCGGGTCTACTGATCCATTAGTTGCTGAACAATGGATTAGTACTACTGAAAAGATATTTTCAGTTCTCAATGTTCTGAGCATGATAAAGTCATCCTAGCAGTGTATCGTTTGGAAGGAGATGCGGATCAATGGTGGAATCTTGTTAAGAATACGAGGCAAAGGGATGAAATTGAGTCTATGGAATGGGACGAGTTCAAGAACTTATTTTTCAATAAGTACTTCCTCGTATTCTCCGAACAAAGATGGAGAAAGAGTTCCTTGAACTGAAGCAAAGGGATGATGAATCTGTTAGTACCTATGAAGCAAATTTTAGAAGACTTGCAAGGTACGCTTCTGGTATTATTATCCAACCTGAGAGTAAGATCGATCGATTCTTTAGTGGCTTAAAACCAAGTCTTCGAAGGGCGTTAGCCATAAGGGACTTCAATAGATACGAGGAAATCGTTCGATGTGCTCTCAAAGTCGAGATGGAGATTGGAGTAACCATCAGTCACATGGGTTTGATAAGAAGAGGAAGATGGAATTCAAAGAAAAATCTAAAGAGCACACGGAAAAGAAGATGAACTTTCCCTTATGCTCAAAGTGTGGAAAGAAACATGGAGGGAGTTGTCTTAAAGGGACAAGTAAATGTTTTAAATGTGGAAAGGAAGGTCATCGGGCATTTGAATGCCGTGATAATGGGAAGAAGATGTCTAATGATGCAAACAAGGAAGGGATACACAGAATGAACCTACTACACTTCAATGTTTCAAGTGCAAGGAGATGGGGCATTATGCCAATCAATGCCCAAATCCAAGGTTGATGATGATGGTCGACGCCAACAAACTCTTAAGGCTAAAGACAAAGAAAGTCACATGCAATTTCTATCAGCGATGTGGAGTACGATAACGATGTGGTGAAAGGTACACTTACCATCCACTCTAAAGTAGCAAATGTTTTATTTGATTCTGGATCCACCCACTCTTTTATTTCTGAAAAATTTTCTAAGGGTATCACCGTATTACCTCAACAATTAGATGTTGAGTTAGCTGTGACAACACCTAATGGCACATCAATCGCATCAGAAGTTTATAATTCTTCTCCGATCGAAGTTTGTGGGAAAGTGCTTCCTGCAAATCTTGTGATCCTTCCTTTAGTGGAATTTGATGTGATTCTTGGCATGGATTGGCTTTCTCTACATGGAGCTCATATCAACTGCCAAAGAAGGGAAGTCACATTTCATATTCCAGATCAACCTACGATCGTCTATCAATGCAAGGATGAACATAACCTTCCAGGGGAAATTTCTTCCATCTTATGGGTATTGATTCCACTAAATGAAGGTTATTTATCTCAAATAGTTGGTGAGAAACTCACGATTAAGAATATGCCCATTGTACGGGAGTTTGATGATGTCTTTCCGGAGGAATTACCGGGTCTTCCACCCAATCGTGAAGTTGAGTTTTCAATAGAACT
>CAUJRU010004161.1:0-22285 GCA_963277665.1 Viscum album | reverse complement strand
ATTTTCCCTATATGAACAAACGAATTATAAGGATGTAATTATTTTGAGGGGGAATAAATAAATATCCCAAAATATATAAAAAAATTTATTTTAAAAATGTTTTATTAAATGGATTTATCTATAATTAAATCATATTGATAATAAATTAATGGAGATTTTCTTTAAAAATAATAAATTGAATTAAGTGAATTCATTAACTTTATTATTAGTTAATTATAGTAGTTAATATTATTTATAACTAAAATTTAGTGTTTCCAATTTAATATTCTAAATTGAAATATAATTTTATTGTTTAAAATAAATTTTTAAAATAACTAAATTTATTTAATTATTTCTGAAAAATTTAATATATTATTATAATATTTATTAAGTGTAAAACTTGTTATTAGAAATTAATTATTATTATGAAAAATGAAGATCATGTTTATGTTTTAAATAAAAATATAATTTAAATTATTTATATTGAAAAGAATAAATCAATAAATAAATAAAGATATATATATATATATTTATAATCATGAAAATTATATATATATATAAAATAAATTTATATTATGATTGAAATAAATGTTCAAACCATTGTAAGTATATAAAAATTATTGATTAAAAATAATAATTTATATATGCATTGATGAAACATAATGATAAATAAATGCTTTTTATTAATATAATAAAACAATCATGGATTGTCCAAATGAAAATGGAATGTTGAGGAAAATAAGGGGATGAAATAAAAAGTGAGTATTGATTTTTATGTAAAGTAGAAATATATTAATGATTAATAAAAACATTATTAATAATGTAAAACATAAGGATATTAAATAATGTGAGGTTTTTTGAAACATTTCATCATGACAATATAGTTGGGAAATGCCCACGGTCAATCTCGAATGTCTCCTTCACATACCCTAGGTTGTCAATCACCTAGACTAATTTTTATAATTATTTATCAATTTTTTTTTAACTTTGATCTATTTATTCCATCAACCTATATCATTGTTGAATCATAACTTATAAAAACATATAAATTCATTTAGTAAATACTCACTTTTCAAATAAAATCAGCTGGCCCTCATCTCTCCATGTTCGGCCATTTTGTTTTTCTCAATTTCAGCCATAAATCACTCAATTGGCCTAAAAACATGTAAGTGTTCATTTCAGTCAATATAATAACGTTTTACTCAATGAGTATATATATATATATATTTATATGTATATATATACACATATATAACTATATATTTTTAGTGTATATGAAAATGGTTTAAATTTTTTTAATTTGTTCTTCCAAAACTGGATTGGTAAAAGTTCATGGAATGTAATAAATATATCATGTTTTTTTATTCATATTTATATTCAAACATTTAACATAATTAATATGTGATGAACATAGGTTTTAGATTCAGGTCATTGTTTTCTTTTAACTACATTATAATGTTCTCGATTATTTGTACATTTAACAATAAAAACCCTATGAAAATAATGTCAATGTGTTGTACACAATAAATACATTACATACATATATTTCTATATAAATATAACACTTTTCAAATTTATTATAATTTTCTATATCAATTACTAAATTTTATTTTAATCTATGTACATTATAAATCACTTATGATTCTCAATTCGTTGAAAATATTTCATTATATAGAATGTATATCTTACATTAAATCAATCATATTTATTGAATCATTTATAATATTTACTAAGAATAAAAATTAATAGTGTATTATGTTGTTTATTATAATAAGAATGTATCTTATATTATATAAATAAATAATTTATATTATTTCAATATATAAATACAATGTACATTAATTTAAATTTATAAAATATGTAAAATTATTTATAAAATAAATAAATACATATAATTTCTTTATAATATAATTTATTTTAAAAATATAAAAAAATTCTTTATTAATTATAATTGATTTAATTAAGCAATACTATATTAATATTATAAAAATATATTTAATTATGAATATGTTAGATCAAATTAATGAAACATATGATGCATTCTAATTTATAAATACTACTGGTATTGTTACACTACAATATATTGATATTAAAATATGATATTCATTTTATTTATAAATAAATATAATATCATGAAATTAAAATATTACATATCAATAACATAATTTTTATTACTATATATATTTTTTAATGTATTATTAAATACAATTTTTACTGGTTATGTGGGAACCCTCACAAAGGATCCCACAAAAAAATTCAAATTCAAACAAAAAACCAAAATTCTAATTGAAATGAAAATCTGTTCTTTTTAACTGATATATGATAATGGGATGTTGGGAGGTTGTGAGTATTCCTATGTTATTTATGGGATTTAATAGATTTTTGATGTAATGTATTATTTCCCTAGAAAAGGACAATGATTGGTGGATGACACAACATTCACCCCTGGATATGGATTATATATCAAATCATTACCACGACACAATATTCTATTCATTTTTGATTTAATTTGTTATTTTTCAGTTGGGATGTCTTGGGATAAGAGAAAATATTAGTCATTGAATGATATTTCATTGTGATAATGGGTTTTATGAAGTTTTCATATGAATAAGATGATTCTAGTGGGTGAATTACCTTAATGATTTATTTGTGTTCGATTCATCATTCATAAAACATACAAGACATAAATGACATGAAAAAACAATTCCATCAAATATTGATATATAAAGGTCCATAACCCTACGAGTATATTCTTCATTTTAAATTTATAAATAATTTAAATCATATATTGTGAAATGATACCACATCTTTGTAACATTCCCCTACATATTAATTAATAACGCATACCAAAGGATGCACCCAATGTATCCATATTTTCTGTAAATTTTATCATCATTGTTTATGAAATAAATCACAGTGCATAATTCCTGATGGACATTAATTAAAATCATAAATCCTAAGGACCATTACACACACTGACATATATGAGTATCCAATGACACATAATCATGAAACATTTATATAGGAGGGTCGATTCTCATAATCTCCTATATTGAAACCTTCATTGTACACCACTGTGCGGGGGTTGAAAATTTTGGAAAGAATGAAAATATAACATGTTGAGGTACATGTTTCTCATAAATATTATTAAAAATATCAAAATATAATTGTGGTTGGGAAGATGGAAATTTCAATTTATTTCCCCATTAAAGGGTGCCTCCAAATTGATTATCAAAACATGGTATCTATTAATGCATTCCCATATAAATGATTTCAAATTTTCCTATTATCATCTATGTAGATTTTATTTTACATCCATCATGGGATATAATAATATTTCATAAAATCTAGAACATATTGATACTTGGCTAGCATTATTTTACATTAACAATCTATTTCAAATAATGCCTGTTGAGACCATAAGACCCCACACATTTAACTTACCAATATGTATGGATTTTAGATATCAATAAATCATTAATTTATGATAATTATATCATTCAATTCATGTTTAATATGGCTCAAAGAAAATTTCATACTCCCACTAATGTATATAGGTTGATGCACGATTATTGGAATATCTTGCATGAGTCCCCAAAAAAGGGATATATATGCATACTACTTTTAATAATTTAAATAAAATATTATAATACTAGTTTAACATGATGGAATAATATGGTGTTTTTAATTATATATATGATAAATTTTCATGTAGTGAGTGGAATTATTAGGGTATTAAATGTTCATACCATCTGTTTTCATTGTCTATAAAAGTTCATTTGGAGATTATAATCATTTTAACAATGAATATGAGTTAAAAAAATCAAATAAAATAATTATAGGAATCATACCATTGAAAATACATGTGAATATCAATTTTATAATTTTATATTTAACCACAAATGAATATATGTTGGATAAGGATGATATATATTTATTTTTTGTTTAATAATCATAAACTATATCATTGATTATTTAATGAAAAAACAATTCATGTAAGTATCATAATAGTCATCATTAATGAAAAAAAATATAGGAAGGAATTTATTTTTATTCATAAAATAATGTGATCTTGAACTAGATCAAATACATGGTTAGTGCTTCTCAATATAATGTCTTTATCTATGATGATGTTGTTATTGGATAGCTCCTTAAAAATGATCTGAAACATTCCCTTATATATACACTCATTTTTTATCATTCATATAGGAAGTAATATATGAGTAGATATTTGATTGTTTTCTTCTGTAGAAAACTAATATCATTGATGTTCACAAAAAAATAAAATATTAAAAGTATTGTGGTTCATTCGGAAAAGGATTGAAAACATGAAGAATATTTCAAATTTGTTTCATGGGAGAATTGGGGTAACATGTATAAATGTTATGATTAAAGAAAATCTAATAATTTTGGAGGAATGAACACTTTTTGTTGGATAAATGTTATATTTAATTAAAACTCATATCGAGGATTCATATTTTTCCCATTATCCATCACCTATATGTTACAATAATCAATTTTTTTCATAAAATATTCTAAAAAACATTTAGTTATTTTGGGATGACGTATTAGAAAATAAATATAGAGATTCTATAAAAAGAATATCTCGTGTAAAGGAGGTGAATTTTTTAAAGTGTTCAATTAAAAATCAATACAAATACTCTATATAAAATTTTTATGT
Organism: Viscum album; assembly: GCA_963277665.1. Taxonomy (NCBI): domain Eukaryota; kingdom Viridiplantae; phylum Streptophyta; class Magnoliopsida; order Santalales; family Viscaceae; genus Viscum; species Viscum album. The sequence continues at coordinate 17,625 of CAUJRU010004161.1, read as the reverse complement.
TCTTACCAGTTGATCTACATCGTACATGTGAGATTGAATGTGATAATTTTTTAGGAGGGTTCTCTTATTAAAGTAGTGTAGCAGTATTATACACATTGTTGATTTCTAGACATTCCCATAGTTTTAGATAACTCATGTAGAAAATCGTTTAGATGGTTCCCTCATTCTATTTGTACAAAAATTAATTTGGACTGTTCATTCCTAACATGGAATATTAGAGGGGGTGGTCACCTTAAAGAAATAAGGTGGTCAGTTCTTAATGATTTCTATTCATTTTACATTCCATTAAATTCCAAGAGCACAGAGGAGAAAGTGCTTTACATGGTCCTCATGTTAAGCAAGAATAATGAGTATATGATTTCCAAGGTTGAGATGGACTATGAGGTATTAGAGATTATTCTTCATGGTAATGTTGATCCCCCATGGAATTTGATCTACATTATTAATATATTAAAAAGAGATAATTATATAGGTAGTATTTCCCATCATGTTTGGAGAGAATCTAATTTTGTATTGGACACTCATTCACATGTAGGAACATTAGAGGATTATGATATTTTATACAATAGTTTTGTCTCTCTTCTTCTTTAATTTATGTCTATTATCCCCAGGGATTCCCTTGTACATCAACAATCTAGACAGCCATAAGCCTCATTGTCTTTTTCATTAATTGGTTATTATCCCCATCCTTATTTTTATATAAAACATCAATTTTTTGTCCTTCCACTATGGGATTCTATGATAATATAATCCTTTGTTAAATATGGTCTTTGATTAAATAAAAGTTATTAATGAATTTAGAAAATCATTTATATATTTTTGATAACTTCTTATAAAAAATAAAAGCCTTTTCATCCTTAACAATGATAAATGTATTATAAAAACATAAAAAATAATGATGGTTGAGAATATTCTGTGGTTACAATTCCCTTAAAGAATTGGAGTTGTGGGATCAGGGATGAAGCATATCTATAAAATCATTGTTGTGACATTAATTGATCATAATTACTATATAATATAATTTTATTCATATAAAGATGAAACAAGATTCATTCCATGGAAGTGGGATTTATTTAAAACAGTCCTTTAGTTATTGATTATTTGACATCTTCACCTTATAACAACCACCTTCCATCTACCATATTTCTTATTTTTTTTAGTTAATTAGTCATTATGGGTTATCTAACTATGTTTTCTTTGTGATTTAGAAAATAAATCACAAGAATTAAATATGGTTGTTGTTCTCCAGATTAATGTTTTTTATTTAATATTTGATAATGCTGCCTCTAGTATGTGTTTTATGGATTTTCAATGGTCAATGATATGATATATTTGAACTTCATAGTCTCATTAGATATTACGGGGTGAAAAAGGGTGGGATCATATTTTTTGAGTTTTCAATTACTTGAATGGACTATGTTTTAGAGTACGTTGACCATCGAGCCGATCTAGACACAATGTGTGTTAGATTGACATGTACATTATCCATGCAAGGTCAAAAATGCCTTAAGGATCATTTTCATAAATAATTATTAAAATATGCATTTTATTGATTGTTTTATTGTGAGTGAAAATTGTTTTTAAATAAAATTAATTTCCATGTCTAAGATAACACTCATTATGTAATAATAAGAGTGTCATGTGTTTGATGGATGTGTGACCATTTCATTAACATCAAAAATGAATTATAAATATGATTCATAATTTATTAAAACAATGTAAACATGTACGTTTGTTTTTCTGTGATTGAAACATAATTTTATCATAAATATCAATTCTAAATAGAAAAAATATATTTTGAATCAATATAATCAATCCATGTATAAGATTAATGTGTCTATTATCCCTATATTTCAAAAATCACATACAGATAATTTTTCAAAAAGAAACAAAACAATTTTAATGTGATTCCTCAATTTTGAGAATTTCAAATGCCGTTTTATAAAATATCATTTTAAAATGAAAAAAAAACACAATGAGTACTTTATAAATTTAAAACACATACTACTGAACATAATGTTGTAGAATCTAACCTCTTCATGGTGTTTTCATACATCCTAACACAAATCATGATGGCCATCCATTTATAAAAATATATATTTACTCTTTTAAAAAATTTATATATTAGTAGTCATTATAGTACTGAAAAAATAAATATAAAAATTGATTAATATGTATTTTACATTAAGTTGTAATTATCATTTAAAATAACTCATTTGGTATGAATTTTTATTTATGGAATATTATATCTTAAATAAATATTAAAATTTAATACCCAAAATTGTTTCCATGTGTTTTTTACATTCTTAGACACCATTTCTATATGTTTTACAATCTCAAACGAAATTTCAATTATTAGTGTAGATGGTTTTATACCTTCTTAAAAACTCCTTCTGAATGATGTCATCAAATATCAGTTTTTATCTCTTCACAGTAAAAATCAATGATTTCCTAGAAACACAGTCATTGATGAATGTTCAAAACTAAATAACTGTGTTCCTTTTTCAAAAATGGTATAACCTTGAGTACATTTAAAAAAATATCTTATCAATTGATTATTAGTAGAAAAATTATTTGTGGTCCCATACAACATAGATTTCAAGATTAAATATTCATTTTGGTATGAATCATAAAACACAACAACTAATTCAATCATTAATTTAAAATTATCAATAAATGTAACCAAATAAATATCAATATAAATAACCAATTTTATTTCTTATATAAGAGGATACATCAATTTTATCTACATATCATACTTAACTGTGGTGGAATGATATAATTTTTCCACATAACTTTTCATACACATTTAGTACAACATTGAAAACAAATTGCATTCAATCTGTCATAAATATCATATGATGAAATTCTATGATGTCATTCCCCGACACCAGTTACCCAGAGCTATTGCATTATTTAAATAAATTGGTATGATTATAAGGAATCAATTCCTGAACCACCAATCAGCTTAGAAGTCTTTGGAAATAGATTACATACATGAATGTGACATTACACATTAGAAAATAAGACACAACATAAATGATCCTTTGAGATCCCCATTAATCCCCTAGAATAACCCTACTTATTAATCACAATACCCTTATTAGAATTGTGGGAAAATTAAAACATTGAATTGGGTGAGCTCTGATACTCAGTAAAGATAACAATATAGCAGAAAAATTCATAAATAAGCATAATCATTTATGGAAATTTATAAGACTATAACTAATTATTTTAAACCTAAAATTCAACATATTTAGGATAAGATACAATAAAATGGTTCCTTTTACTTATTCACATGGATATTTTACTAATCAAATAATCACATGCAATATCAATTGACACTTTCATAATGATGTTATGCATAATGCTAGACTTCATAACCACATAGTCAAGGACATTCCCAAAGAGTAAAATTAAGATTTTGCAATGGCCTTGTGTTAAGAAAATAGTTTGACTCATATGACCTACTGCAACATTGAGGAGATATAGTGTGCTCCACTAGTCAATTATTTATCCCAATTCATTCCTCATATGAAAATGTTTAAACATAACGTTAACATTAATATTAAAAAAAGCATACAAAATGTCAATAATTTTTCCATAAACTATAAATGGTATACAAATAACACATCCATAGTACATCATATCACAAAACCTTCAATACAGTATGAAATATTTGTAACATAATAAATCAACATCAAAAAGTTTAAAATCCATCAAATGATGTTGACATGGATGAAAGTGTTTTTTAATACATTTTGAGAGAAATATCTCTTTTTCATGAAAACATATTAATGTAACAAAATTTAGAACTAAAGGAATTTAAACTCATTTTTGAATCAAATATTCCCATACAACATTGAAACATTTTAAAGGAATTAACATTTTAAAAAATTCATGTCCATATAAATAAATCCTTAAAACTATTTTAAATACATGGACAGTAATGTGAAAATTTTAAATGAATAAATAATAAGAAAAATTAAAATGTAGTTTTATTAAAAAATTACCTTATTAAGAATCCTTTTGATAAAAATTTCATGAAACATGGAAAATGATAATAAATATGTCCTAGTATATACTTATGTAATTATTACATTAGATTATAATGAGATGATGAAATTAACCCTTACCATTTTGGTAACATACGAAATATACACCACATTAATGAAGTATCATACAATGAAAATGTATATATACATAAATTAAAGATTATTAAAAAAAATAAAATTATAGTAAGTAAATACCCAACACAAAATTAAATAGTGGCAATATAACATTAATCTCACAGGAATAAGATGTGAGATGAATACCCCATACCTTGAACATTTCATTAGTCGAGGGTACATTTAACCTCTTGTATAAAGACCATAGTATGTGATTAAATTATAAAAGATCCATATTAATATTTAATATATCATTCATTATTCATTTATGACTTTATACAACCCATTAAATAATAATTTCAATGTTTAATTAACATTCCAGGTAATAATCTCATTTTTTATCGTACGAGTTTTAACTTGTTACTCTTGATCGTATCACTTATATAATAATTTAAATACATCTAGAATATAAAAAATTATTTATATATCATAAATATTTATAATATAAATATTTATGATATACATATATATGAACTGGGAAACACTTTTTATGGAGACAATATGTCGTACACATGCATAAACGTTGTTTCTATTTTCAAATCGTATTCAATAGAACTAAGTGAATAAGATATATGTAAGTACATAATTAAATATAAATATATATACAATAGAATTATTATTTAATATACTATATACTTATTAATGATTTATATATTTTTATAATCATCATTGAGTGGAGAACGTGAAAATGAATCATATCACGTCTTGGAGATGGTAATCTGTAAGTACACACATGCGAAAATACCATTTTTTTATGGATAAATTGTTTGTAATTGAATAGTATAACATAATTACAGAATATCTAATATTATATATTTATTATTTAAATATGATATACTCGTTATTATTCCCATTAAAATAATGATGAGTTAGAATAACAAACTACACCACGATGTGTTGAATGTAATCCTTACGTACTCACGTATGGTGACTTTGTCATATATCGAATTGATAGAATAATGAATATGATTGTAATATTTTTATAATAATATAAATGTATACAGATGATAGTTCAGTTATTATTTATAATTGTAAAAATAGAGAACGAGGTAGTGGAAGAAGAAAAGAAAGTGAAAGAGTTGATGAAACATTTACCTCTTGTTTGCGTTATTCCTTTTGATTTGATCAAAAGGGATCCTTAGGTTGGCCTAATTCCCAATGTAACGCCTCTAGGATGAATTTATTAATATTGGGAGGATATTTGGGTAGGGTTTTTCCAATCCAAAAGGCTTTGGATGTATGAAATTAAGTGAAGGGAATGTGCCATTTTATAAGTGAGGTGACGGTCACTTTAGGAAAAAGCATGAAATATTATTTTTTAATAAAATAATTTTCGGTTTCAAATGGAACCAAAAAGAATTATTTAATTTTTATTGTGGGGATATGTTGAAAAAATCACATCCAATAGGGTTTTGACTGGTTTAGGTCATAATATTAACATTATATTTTTGATTTAAGTCTTAGTTAAATAGTTTGACATTTACCATGTCTTCTTATTTTTTTATAATATATGGTTAATAAAAATACTATAAAAACCCAAGAGAAACCATTGTGGTTCATTATAAATAAAAATAAATATATAAAATTACCAATTTCCTCTAAACGTACCAAATATTGTTAGAAATATTCTACCAATTAATAATATAATATTTGTTTTAAAAACTGAATTTCCATTTTTGTCACTATTTAGTATTTGCTTTTTTTATGAAAGCCATTAAAACATTATAAAAATGAGTAAAATTTATTTAACCAACCCTAAAATGTCATATTATCCTACAAAATTGGTGTAATTAATCATAAGTCTAAATTTACAATTATTTGGATATTTATAATATCAATTAATTTAATCATCCATTAATAACATAATTATTTCATCATCAATGTGTAGTAATTAAATTAAATTAATTAATGTATAAATATTATAAATAAGTCACCATTATGTAGGAAATATTGTTATATTTCAAATTAATATTTATAATAAAACTTATCTTATTTATAACACTATATATTAAATGGTTTAGTTATTAAACAATGAATTTAACTGTTTTAACACTTCTTTAAATAAAATTATAATAAATCACATAATCATATCGAAGTGGACCAATGGGGTAATATTTTATTCCTAATATTTTTTTGGTCAAATTATACATATCCAATAGAATTATTTCATGTGTTAGTGAAATTATGATATAATATTTACCTTTAATTAACCAATTTACTTTTAATTATGGTAAATAGAAGTCCAAAATTATTATTCAGAAAAAATTGTTTTCATCTTATTGAACCATATTTTACATACTGATATTAAACATGTCTATCTAATATTTGAATTTTAACTCATAAAAGCAGTAAAATTATATTTTATTCAAATTTACAAATGCACTTAGGAGGTGGTTAAAAAAAGGTAAAAAGATCGATAAAATTTTATAGATCTAAACATATTATAAAATTACACCAAGGAATTACATTGAACATATATAGGTATTATATATCTATTTTCAGTTAAAATTAATTAAAATATAGTAAGTATTTATTTAAATTAAAATTTTGTTTTACATAATAACATAATGTTTTTCAGTAATAATCAAAAATTGATTGTTTTCAGAAAAAAAAATCACAATAATGTAATTTTGATATTTTGAATCGCAGAATGATGTTTACATTTCCTATTTCAAAACCTATAGCTTTGATTAAATAATTTAAAATTATTTCTTGTATCAAAACAATAAATCTGGTTTTTAAAAGTAACACCAATCAAGAGATTGGCATGCGTTTATGTAAAATATAAATATGAAATTTCTTATTAGTAAATAAATTGTATTAAATAAAAAAAATATAACCTAATAATATTTCAAAAGCATTTGAATTCATAATTTAACACTATAAATTATTTTGATTTAAAAAGTTGATTTGCATTAAAAGATAGTATATTTTACTATTCATCAAAATATTAATGTTATCGAAAAATTAAAATAAATTTATCAAAAACAAATTTTTATGTCCCTATTCTAATGTGGAATATAATTTCATTAAATTTAATGTATAAAATTTTCAAATAACTGTTTTAAAAATGGTTGTCCTATAAAAGGATTAAAATAACATTTTCTTAAATATACTTATTTGATCCGAAAAAAGGAATATGTTCTTATATAATGTCTAAGAACAAATAATATGGATGTTAAAATTAAGTAGAATATATAATATTCAAAATGCAGTTAATATTATTCATAATCTCTTTTCGAACGTATAGTTTATGAAGTCGTGGTGTTCTCGATCTTGGTTGTGTGTGTAGCGCAGGCTATTGATTTACTTTAATGAGATAACACACAATGAAATCATGGGCAGTTACATATGAACTCATATATAAATTTAGGATACACATGATCAATTTTATGTCACTGAATGGATTCAATTAGATGATGTTTTTTCTCAAACATGTATATTTTATCTACATTCCATGTCAATTGTATTGCAATATCTCCACTTCTGTTTAGGTTCCTAAACCTTTTATTGATTTAGAATTTCCAAAAAATAGTCAAATGAATTTATTGATCAATCAGGTATCATTATGAAAAATACAAGGGGAATTTTTTCATTGATTCATATTATTCTCAATATAGTATACAATCATTTATATGATCTTGCGTTGTTTCGTAAATCATATCCATTGAATGTATAATTCTCTTAGTACAATATTATTGTTGAGGAATCATATTATATACATGTAACCTATCATTCAGTAGTGAATTATGTTCATTAATGTTGTTGTCAACTCATACCTTTCCAAAATTTACACAATATTTCTTCATTATTGTTTAAAATGTTAAATATTTAGTAAAACCAGTATACATTGTTGTGTTTTCAAAACAAAATAACTTCTAAAAGAATTTTTGGTGATCATTATGTTAATATACAATTGTAAATTTAATTTTCTCAATAATATATTTTACATCCCCACACCAGGAATCAAATCTTCAATACAGTCATTATCGTTGTTCAAACTACTATTCATATCATATTTTACATTAAAAAATGTTATCCCTGTCACTAGCTATATTCAATTTTTACCCTAGTTTACTACCTCATTTATAAAATTTACCTATTCCATGATATATAATGTGTTCAAAAAACTCATATAGACTAATTATTCTTTAATAATATTAGTTTAAATATAGAATAACTATTTTATAAAGGTTATATGCCCGATCATTTGCAGATTTGATGAATTACATTCACATTCTCATTTTTCGAATGATTAAATCCATCATTTTTTTCATATTATTCATATTTAATTATATAATCAAAATATTTAATAAAATAGATAAATAATATGAATTTATGGACCTATAAAATAGAAATGTTTTTTTAAGATACTATTTATTCAACATAAAACAATTTATCTACTATAATAATGGATAAATTATGTGTATTGAGATTTTTTTTGTATGGTTGGAAAACATAAATAAAAGTGAATGTGTGATTTCTATATTGGTACAAATAATCTAATTAATGTTTCATTGATTAAGAAAGTTCTCACGGTTGGTATCTTTAACTTTTTTACTTTTGAGTAAAGAAATAGGGAGGAATTTGTGTTCATACATTTCATCATAAGGTACATGGAAGACCTAGTGGAATTTTAATGATAGGATAATTTGGATCTGATGTTGAACATTTATCGGATGATATAAATGTTGATATGGCCTAATAAACTAGATTTTAATACCTTAAATTTAATGAATCAATTGAAATTAATTGGTAATAAATAATAATATTTTGGTTTTTATCAATCAGATGAATTGATAATGTTAACTGATAAATGGTCAACATGATGAAATATAAAATCCAATAGTGATGAAAATAAATTTCGTGGAGACAATATAAAAACAAATTAAATAAATAACAATTAATAATTAGATATATGGATGTGATGGATGTGGAAGAAAACCCCAATGGGGTGAGTAGGTGGAAGAATCTACTACAAGTAAAAATAAAAAGAAACTATCATATGATGGAGAATAATTTAGGTGATGATAATCCCATAATTTTAATTCATACTGAAACTCAAAACATTTTAGACACATTCAATTTAGAAGAACAAGAAATTATTTCCTCAGTGGAACTAGTTGGCTAATTTTTTTTTCTAATTCATAGTATTTTTTTATTGAAAATGTGATTTTAATAAGGGAATATATCTAAAAAAATTATAGGTTTTCTAGAACATGGAGGTATGTCCTCCTACTAAAAAAGAGGGTCTCTTGAGAGACAAGAAGAGGTAATCAAATTAGCCACCCTATTACAATATATTTTAATAATGGAGAAGGAGCATGAAAATTATTCGATGGACAATTATAAAAAAGTCTATCCCAATGGTATGGAACCATTTGAATAATCCGATAAACAATTATTATATGATATACCAATGGTATTTGGGAACAATGGATTGTCTTTCATTGGTATAGTTCTATACAAATGGTTTGGGAAAACATTGGTGTAATTGTGATATACCGATAATTATCATACCATTTGTAAATTTATTATGAAATATCTATACCAATGGTTTGTAAAACCATTGTTATATGTAATTCATAAAACCCCTTGAGGGTATTGATCCCCACACCTCTAATTTATTTTCCAAACGCATAAGCACTAAGCTATAATTTTTCTGTAAAAATAATATTATAAACATTTATATGTATTTTTATGATTTTTTTATTCAACGTTACTTGATTACAAAATCGATTAGAAATATGAAAACCCATACCAACTATTTGGAAAACGACTGGTAATGACCAATACCAATGGTTTTACAAACAAATGATATATGTATTTTGAATTTTTTGTCCATTACTTGTGGTTTTTTGAATAACCATTTGTGTAGGTTAATTAAATATAAGCTATACCATTGGTTTTGTCAAAATCGTTGGTAAAACAATCAAATATAGAAATGGTTTTGGAAAAATCATTTGTATAGTGTCATTTTATTGAAGGCAAGACAATAGTTTTATGAAACCATTGGAATATCTATGAAATATATCAATGATTTTTCTAAAACTATTATTATATGGTCCAATAATGGTTTTCATACAAATGGTTTTTGTCCAAAATGATCCTATAGGGTAATTTTATATAAAATATACAAATTTTTACAACAAAACAGTGGGTATAGGTACATTTGTATAGGTCTAATTTCTAGTAGAGTTTAACACTGATTGAACCTTCAAAACCACTAAGCCGATAGACTAGAGACCACACTATGATACATTAATACCATAAATAATGATAATAAAATATGATGACATGATGGAATTTTTCCATCCCCATACAAGGGAATATATCAATCTACTAAATAATGCATTGCCTTCAACCACTAATGGATCCACAAATAATGGACAGAAATCTCACAAGATTTGAAAATGTATCCCATATGATCACATACCAGAAGACCCAGTCCAAAAGAACCTCTTCCAAAGATAGATGAATCCACATAAATCAAAAACCAATTCAATTTTGGGGGATTCAAATAAAAAAGATAGTATATATGAATGACTAATCAAGATGAATCTCATTAAACTTTCAAAACTCCTTATATGATACAACCTAAATGATAAAAAAAATTCATGTTTTGAAATATTGTTTAAAAATAGGTTTCATATTTCCCCCCAAAATATCCATTTTATAGTATATAGAGAGTACTATATCAGTGGGTATGAAAAAATTCCACTTTTATAATAGAGTCAAAATGATTCACCATCCCTATAATCTGATCTGCATTCAGTTTCTATGCATGTTAGATGCTCCTGGAAACTTGATTGTAGAACATTTCATGTATATGAGTTTCTGCTTGTCTAAAAAGAAATGGTAAAAAAGTTATCCTAATTTAATATATTGTACCATGAGGAACTACATTAAATAAATTATTCATATGAAATCTTTCAATATGGATGTTAATACCATGAGCGGGACAGAAAGGTACCATAGGCATTTCCAGGAATCATCATTTTCTATTAACTATATTCTTTGGGTAAATGCATTCCTATAATTCACCGTATATAATTCCAAACATTTGTTATTAGATCACAGTTTGTCCTGGTCTATATTATGTTTCATGGAATACTCATAATAGACCAATTTTCTATTTTATTGATCCATACATTCTATTTATTAGAACATCATCCTTTATTAAAATCATTAAAAAAAGGAGAAAATATAGGCTTTATGTTAATCAGATACCCATTGGATTGTTAACAACATTTCACATTTATAATCACATCAGGGGACCCTCTAGGTCTAGAAATTGGTTCAATCCCTAGTCCCCCACAAGATTCTTTTTCTAGGATTAAATCCAGATCTTCATAGGCATATCAAAAAAAATTTACAGTGGGGGCATATGGATACATAAAAAAACTTGTATGGGGGTAATATATTGTTTCAATGATCCAACTACACATGGAATAAGGGATATAAATCTTGTTCCATATTTTCTTTTATTAAAGAGAAATTTTTATCATGTGCATGTACTGAAATCATTAACCACCACATGTTTTATGGATGAAAGATTATCCCAAGACAAAAAATGAACTCTTTTCCTATCATCAGTACCCCATCTGAACATGGAAATGTGAGACAAAATTTTTCCAATCACAAAGTTAGATAGCATAAATAAATACATATTATTTATTTAATTCGATTTATCTACATATATTATAAATTATTCCTTCCAAACATTAGAGACCCTCTTAAAATTGAATCCCATAATATTTTTGTCTAACTTTATCATAATGATCGATTAAAGGACAATTTTAGTTTGAACTAGAATACTAGGGATCCAAATATATTTATTATGTTTATCACCCACCTAAATACGAAATGTTCATCATATTACCAATTTTCAAAAAGCAGCCTCAACCGAGCATATGAAAATTTCTGATTAGGAATAAATATCTGATTGTCTAGTTCATTTATCATATTTCTATATAACCTAGAAAATATATATAAATTATTACTGAGTTTTCTTTGAGAAAAAGAAATATACCGTTGGAAAATAAGATATGGGAATTTTGTGTAAATTTTCTCTAATACACCCCCAATGAAATATATTTTCTTTTGACGCCATTGAAATTTAAATTGAAAAAAAACCATCAATCAAGACTGAAAGGTGTGGGGAATGTGGGTCCCCCTATCAGACCGCCTGGTTTTGGGGACGCCTTCAGGATGTTTGTCATTTATATTGATCATGATAGAGACTTAAGAATATTTTTTTAGATCTTATATCAATTGAATAATAATAATATAATACTCTATTGATTTTAATAATTATGTATGGAATCACAATTACGAATTTCTTTTTCTATGAATTATAATGAAATAGAAATTATTAATTGTAGATGAATGTATTATATTTTTAATTATTGATACAGTTTGTCCATTTAGGTTGTTATTAATTGGACTTTATTATACTATGAATTTGATTCATCTAGGATCACTAATGAAGACATTCCACAATACTTGTAGTACAGTAAAAAATTTTACAAAATAATTGTAGAAGAAGTATTGATTGTAAAACATGTGTGAATCATGGAGTTAGGAATTACATAATCATGAAATTCCAATGATGACCCATTTGTTTTTCATCACATACTAAAAAATAGATACATATAGTTTTATGAGATTAACTCACATAACATGGGTATTGAGAAATTTGATTCATCCATGAAGATTGAGGGGGATTGTCAAAGGTTTTGGACTTCCATGAGAGTAATTCAATCCAGAGAAGAAATAATTTCCAAATGTGTTGATTTTTAATGACCATGATGTTGAGTTTACAGGGCCCGCAGCGGAAGCCGGTGGGCCGAGGAATTCAAATTTTCGTTGGCACAATGACGGTACTTGTCGTTGCCGATGATTCATGCCACAGAGAGGTTCCGAGGATCTCGTGTAGACTGTTAAGTGAAAAAAAATAAAAGGAAAAAATACTCGTTGCATATTCGAATCCGTTGTCGACCTCTACATATCGACAACGATTGTTCCCTGAAGGATCCATAGTAGGATCCCTATAGATCTCCTACACGTGCCTCAAAAATCTGTGGGAACGCTGATCATTGAACTCTGGGTGCTAGTGTTGCTATTCGACCATATCTTCGACGTCTTGACGATCACCGCATCGTCGATCCTGCGGTGCATGAGGAGAAACTTGATCTGAGCTCTTGGATCTTCAGCTTCTCTCTATAGGAAGCAGTAGGAGAGAGAGACACTCAAATTTCATTACATAAAAGAATGAATAGTTATGTACACATACAAGAGAGAGAACCTCCTCTCTTATTTATAGACATGTTGATAAATACCCGGTAGGGTACCCCGGCACCCGTTAATATCAACATTCTACAAATAAAGAATTATGGAGACTTAAATTGTGCCAATATTATTTATTTATTTTATCACATACTTGTAATATATATATAATATATTACGTGATAAAACCGAGCCTTTTAACTCGACTCGCTTTCCCACTTAATATTAAACGAACATTGAATATTAAAATAATATTCGTTCGATTAATATTTTCTCATAGTTACTATAATCGTAAATAAGTTAAATAAATTCAATATCTAATATTCATAACTAGATTATTAATGAATTTATTTAATTCTTTTGGTGATCGACAACTTGGACAACGCTCAGCCCCCGTGGTGGGGCCCACTATGTCCATATTCTTATTCCACTGAATAGGTTTGTATTCTTAAATACGCTGTTGTGTGTGACCCTCTAGGCCTTTATCTCAATAGCAGTGAATAAAATTTACATACCATGAGCGGGGTCTTGCAACCCGTCATGGCCCCTAAAGAGATAAGGACAGTCATAGCAATTACTACCATCCTACGAACACTGACTGTGTATTATAGTCTCGTTGTCATTTGATATCTCATAAAGTTGGACGCACTCTTGTGTCATCGTCCTTATCTTGATTTATTATTTTTTGATCTATCCAGATGGATTCTCCTTTCTACTACTTTGGCCAAATAATTATGAAGAAGGCACCATCCTGATCAACCATGCCAGAGATACATAACTTTCTAAACTCGGAAGCGACAAATACTTTTTTGACCATTCAACAAATTTCATACCACTAAGGACACAACCGACACAAACTACCTCTCCATGACATTACTTACATGGTTTTCTCCTTGCATAAAAGTACTTAATTAAGTGATATACATTGGTAATGGTCTCAAGTCACGGGACCAATACACATATCCATAGATAGGAACATCCAATGACACCCAAAACATGTGGTGTTCCTATTGGTGGGTCTGTCCTAATGATCTCACTACTAGAGATCCCCAAGTGTGAACTTCATGATTAAAACTCTCAATGGTTATGAGACCCCAGCACTAGATAGTAAGACATCCACTATGTCCGGTCAGTAAGATGTATCGATACTATAGAACTTATATTTATGATCAATGTCACAATATCTCGAGGTTCTCATTATAGTCTAGGATCTGCTATACCCTCTTGACACGACAATTGACCTTTGGACATTACCATTATTATAGTGGATGCAGAAAAGCTTGCACTAATTGGTAAGTTGTCATCATGCATATATCACTGTACACATGACACGGTAATCAAAAGAACTTAATAGTTTGGTCTAGGGAACCCACTATTTCAACACACCCACTTGCACTAGAGCCAACTTTCTAACTAAACATGTTAGCTACTCACATGATAAAAACCATGATTCTGCTGAGTAATGGATTTAACTACTGGGCCAGCCACGTTTTCACTGTGTGGCATATCTGCTATATGCGACCTCATATGCTTGAGTAAAAATTCTCAAGATAGGGTATCACCTAGTATATTACTTTTGTCTATTGTCATAACATGACAAATTGGCTAGTCAGAATATCATAATTCTCATTATGATAATACTTTTCTCACTGGGTGCGAATCCACGAACGGGATCAAATCACTGCTATTGATAACTGCTTCTTAGCTGCCTTAGAAGATGAAACGCACTCGGTATTTTTAGGTATATCTACCACAATATTTTATGATCTTGACTCTCTCATCTCCATTACCTAACTACGATCCTCGATCAAGTTGATCTAAGGATTACTAGTTTGTGTCCCACCAAAACTAGTATAACTTCCTCCCCATATTCCAGGTACATATCATTTATACTTGTCGAAGTACAAGATTATAGTTCTAATTGCATCACTTGCAGTGCTCCTCAAAACAATCGATATCTGCCTATAATAAATTATATCCTGGTAGTATCAAATATTGAACATTATATGGCATATGTGATTGATCTATTTCTAAAGAATATTATATCAATTCACAACTTTAATCTCTACACATGCTCCAAACATGTTAACCAGGAAAGATTAATCCATGTGACATAGGCAACAATTATGAAATTGAATTGTTCCAACAATGTCACTATATGTACGATTGACTAGGACCCGGAAACCATCAGATCTACCTGAGTGGATCCTTTTCCCTGTAATTTAGGTTGCTACATGATTTCAATCATTGTAGAATTTCATTTAACCTGATCTTATCTAACTGTTAGATCAAAATATGTTTTCCATATGTTGTCGAACATATTTCTGTTGGAAAACATTGGCACTCGCACTAAACTTTGGTAGACACAAGTTAAAGATTCATTTATGATGAATGCTCTAAGATCATGAATCATAAGTTAATCCAGAATTGTATTTCATTAACTTTCATCCCTTATTGGAATCATTTGATGCCATCATCTTTTTCTGGTTGTGTCGTGTAGACACCTTCCACAAAAGATGAACTTGTCATCGAATGACCAATTCCATGATCATAGAAGTTCAGCTATAACAAGTACAATTCTAATATATTTTGGTGTACTGACTTGGTATAACCAATCGATCCGTATTTGTACCATACATTTACATTCCATGTATCATTTCATTTGAATACCCACCACAATATTCAATTTATAATCCCCCTTTGCTACTTGATACATGGAATCCATTTTTGAATTTTAGTTGATCATGTCAATCTAAGATCATTGCCTTATACTGATTACCTGTAGGATTTATTATTCTTAATGAATAATATATCACAGAACTCAGTGACTATAAAACCATAACCATGGTTTTCTTCTTCCTACGCAATATGTGTCTCTAGAACATTCCTATTCCACATGTACTTCAGGAACTTCTTCCAAATGACATCCAATTTTGCATCTCGAGCATTGACATAGTACAAGTCAATTAATCTCCCACTATCTAAAATAGAGATGGGCACCCTTGTATAGAAATTTATTCTAATACTTGAATACGTCTTATCTATCTTATAGATTTAGGTAATATCTTAAGCAAAAGTTAGTATAATTACCTTTGATGCACAACATGTTTAACTTGATGCATGTTTGTTTAAATCCTAACAAACACATTGCATCTAAACACGTCTTATGAATGTGATGGAAGTGGAAGAAAACCCTAATGGGGTCAGTAGGTGGAAGCATCTACTACAAGTAAAAATAAAAAGAAACTATCATATGATGGAGAATAATTTAGGTGATGATAATCCCATAATTTTATTTCATACTGAAACTCAAAACATTTTAGAAACATTCAATTTAGAAGAACAAGAAATTATTTCCTCAGTGGAACTAGTTGGCTAAAATTTATTTTCTAATTCATAGTATTTTTTTTATTGAAAATTTGATTTTAATAAGGGAATATATCTAAAAATATTATAGGTTTTGTAGAACATAGAGGTATATCCTCCTACTAAAAAAGAGGGTCTCTTGAGAGACAAAAAGAGGTAATCAAATGAGCCACCCTATTACAATTTATTTTAATAATGGAGAATGAACATGAAAATTATAGGATGGACTATTATAAAAAAGTCTATCCCAATGGTATGGAACCATTTGAATAATCCCATAAACCATTATTATATGATATACAAATGGTATTTGGAAACTATGGATTGTCTTTCATTGGTATAGTTCTATACAAATGGTTTGGGAAAACATTGGTGTAATTGTGATATACCGATAATTATCATACCATTTGTAAATTTATTATGAAATATCTATACCAATGGTTTGTAAAACCATTGTTATATGTAATTCATAAAACCCCTTGAGGGTATTGATCCCCACACCTCTAATTTATTTTCCAAATGCATAAGCACTAAGCTATAATTTTCCTGTAAAAATAATATTATAATGATTTATATGTGTTTTTATGATTTTTTTATTCAACGTTACATGATTACAAAATCGATTAGAAATATGAAAACCCATACCAACTGTTTGGAAAATGATTGGTAATGACCAATACCAATGGTTTTACAAACAAATGATATATGTATTTTGAATTTTTTGTCCATTACCTATGGTTTTTTGAATAACCATTTGTGTAGGTGAATTAAATATAAGCTATACCATTGGTTTTGTCAAAAT
>CAUJRU010004160.1:17500-22307 GCA_963277665.1 Viscum album | reverse complement strand
GGTGATGGTACCCGGTTGATCTTTCCATTAGTCATATTATTGTCTCAAAGATCAGGCTGTGCATGTACGAAGGACAAACTAATCGAATGGAATTGAATGCTCGGGACGACGGTTTGGGCTTGTGTTGGGGTCTGAGTGGTCTGCTCAGTCATACCTCAAACATTGCAGATGTGGTTGGTGATGCTACATGGTTGATCCTTCCACTAGTCATATGCCTGTCTCAAAGATCAGGTCCCGCATGTAAAGGACAAACTAATCGAAAGATGGTGATACTGTGACGGGTCTCATTAAATCAGTGCCAGGGCTGACTTTCTCCTCGGTTATACCTCAAGCGAAGAATCCCCAGGTGGGTGAGCTCCACCTTGAAGACCCTCACTTGTCCCTTTGGAGTTCTCCCTGTTGGTAGTGGAATTTTGTTGGTGCTGATGTACGGGCCCCGTCTATATGCTTGGGTTGAATTCTCTCGCACAATTTTGGTTTCGGGTTCCAAGGGCTTGCTAAAAAGACGATGCGATACTAGACAGATATAACTTGGATGGGATGATGATAGATGAGCATGGTTGGTGTCCTGGTTCTTGGTTAAAAGTTTCGCAACGGTGGTTGAGTTCTTTTGAATGGTGGGATGTGGGGGGTGCGGCGGGACATAGGGCCTCTGTTCCTGTCATGACTCCTTTTCCTCAACGTCCCTGGAGCGTTGTGGGTTCGTCTGCTTAAAATCTGCCTCACGGCGGTTGAGTTCCTTCGGAAGGTGGGATGTGGGAAGCATGGCGGTGGGACGCTGTAATTCCTTTTCCTCACCGGTGGGATGTGGGGGGCATTGGAAAGAATGGGTTTTTGCCCAGTCTCATGCCGTGCCCGCCTTTTTCCTCACCTTTCATGGAGCGTTGCGGTTCGGGCTTGCTTAAAAGGCCACCTGTTGGTGGCGGAGTTCCTTGGATGGTGGGATGTGGGAGGCATGGTGGGTTGGTGTTCCTTTGTCGTCCCTCGACGCTCCTGCCCTTCCCTCGCCTTCTCTAGAGCAGTGCGGCTTTGCTTGCTTAAAAGCTGCCTCAGGGTGGTTGAGTTGCTGCGGATGGTGGGATGTGGGGGGCGCGGCGGGATTGGGTTTTTGCCCCGTCCCCTGACGTGCCTGCCTTTTCCTCCCCGTCTGTGGAGCATTGCGGGCTGGGTGCTTAAATACCGCCTCACGGTTTGTGGGATCCTGTGGATGGTGGGATGTGGGCGGCGCGGCGGGACATAGGACCCCCGTACCTACCATGACTCCTTTTCCTCGACGTCTCTTGAGCGTTGCTGGTTCGTCTGCTTAAAAGCTGCCTCATGGCGGTTGAGTTCCTACGGAATGTGAGATGTGGGAGGCACGGCGGGATGGGGGTTTCCCTCCTCATCCCCTGACGTTCCTACCTTTTCCCTCACTGGTGGGATGTGGGGGGTATGGGCGGGATTGGGTTGTTTCCCCGTCCTGTCGTACCCACCTTTTTCCTCACCTTTCATGGAGCGTTGCGGGTCGGGCTTTGCTTAAAATCCACTGAGTGTGGTTGAGTTCTTGCAGATGTTGGGATGTGGGAGGCATGGTGGGATTGGGTTCCTTTGTCGTCCCTTGCTGTACCGCCTTTTCCTCACCTTCTCTGGAGCGTTGTGGAATTTTGGTAGTGGTTCAAGCGCGAAACTGTCGGTATCACCAGGATGCGAGAGCGTGCTCCTAAATTTCTCATTCAGCGATATTCCATGCGAACCATAGCAAGCTGCCTTGGGCAATGATTGGTGGGAGTGCTTTGCTCAACGCATTGTCGGGGCCACGTGCGAGTTATTTGTGTCCTAAGAGACTCACACCAACAGGGTAACGATTTCCATGGTTCATTATTGGACAAGTTGGGGTGCCTTCCTCCTCAGTCATGCCTTGGGTGATGATGTTCATAAGGGTGGCTTGAGAATGTGTATCTACTGTTTCTGCAAGATACACGAGCGTCATGCGGAGGTGATGACTCATTAAGGGGAATCCTGTCGATTTGGGAAGATGGTTGGGGCTTGTGTTGGGGTCTGAGTGGTCTGCTCAGTCATACCTCAAACATTGCAGATGTGGTTGGTGATGCTACCTGGCTGATCCTTCCATTAGTCATATGCTTGTCTCAAAGATCAGGTTGTGCATGTACAAAGGACAAACTAATCGAACAGAATTGAATGTTCGGGACGACGGTTTGGGCTTGTGTTGGGGTCTGAGTGGTCAGCTCAGTCATACCCCAAACAATGCAGATGTTGTTGGTGATGCTACATGGCTGATCCTTCCACTAGTCATATGCCTGTCTCAAAGATCAGGTCCCGCATGTAAAGGACAAACTAATCGAAAGATGGTGATACTGTGACGGGTCTCATTAAATCAGTGCCAGGGGTGACTTTCTCCTCGGTTATATCTCAAGCGAAGAATCCCCAGGTGGGTGAGCTCCACCTAGAAGACCCTCACTTGTCCCTTTGGAGTTCTCCCTGTTGGTAGTGGAATTTTTTTGGTGCTGATGTAGGGGCCCCGTCTATATGCTTGGGTTGAATTCTCTCGCACAATTGCGGTTCCGTCTTCCAAGGGCTTGCTAAAAAGACAATGCGATACTAGACAGATATAACTTGGATGGGATGATGATAGATGAGCATGGTTGGTGTCCTGGTTCTTGGTTAAAAGTTTCGCAACGGTGGTTGAGTTCTTTTGAATGGTGGGATGTGGGGGGTGCGGCGGGACATAGGGCCTCCGTTCCTGTCATGACTCCTTTTCCTCAACGTCCCTGGAGCGTTGTGGGTTCGTCTGCTTAAAATCTGCCTCATGGCGGTTGAGTTCCTTCGGAAGGTGGGATGTGGGAGGCATGGCGGTGGGACGCTGTAATTCCTTTTCCTCACCGGTGGGATGTGGGGGGCATTGGAAAGAATGGGTTTTTGCCCAGTCTCATGCCGTGCCCGCCTTTTTCCTCACCTTTCATGGAGCGTTGCGGTTCGGGCTTGCTTAAAAGGCCACCTGTCGGTGGCGGAGTTCCTTGGATGGTGGGATGTGGGAGGCATGGTGGGTTGGTGTTCCTTTGTCGTCCCTCGACGCTCCTGCCCTTCCCTCGCCTTCTCTAGAGCAGTGCGGCTTGGCTTGCTTAAAAGCCGCCTCAGGGTGGTTGAGTTGCTGCGGATGGTGGGATGTGGGAGGCGCGGCGGGATTGGGTTTTTGCCCCGTCCCCTGACGTGCCTGCCTTTTCCTCCCCGTCTGTGGAGCATTGCGGGCTGGGTGCTTAAATACCGCCTCACGGTTTGTGGGATCCTGTGGATGGTGGGATGTGGGCGGCGCGGCGGGACATAGGACCCCCGTACCTACCCTGACTCCTTTTCCTTGACGTCTCTTGAGCGTTGCTGGTTCGTCTGCTTAAAAGCTGCCTCATGGCGGTTGAGTTCCTACGGAATGTGAGATGTGGGAGGCACGGCGGGATGGGGGTTTCCCTCCTCATCCCCTGACGTTCCTACCTTTTTCCTCACTGGTGGGATGTGGGGGGTATGGGCGGGATTGGGTTGTTTCCCCGTCCTGTCGTACCCACCTTTTTCCTCACCTTTCATGGAGCGTTGCGGGTCGGGCTATGCTTAAAAGCCACCGAGTGTGGTTGAGTTCTTGCAGATGTTGGGATGTGGGAGGCATGGTGGGATTGGGTTCCTTTGTCGTCCCTTGCTGTACCGCCTTTTCCTCACCTTCTCTGGAGCGTTGTGGAATTTTGGTAGTGGTTCAAGCGCGAAACTGTCGGTATCACCAGGATGCAAGAGCGTGCTCCTAAATTTCTCATTCAGCGATATTTCATGCGAACCATAGCAAGCTGCCTTGGGCAATGATTGGTGGGAGTGCTTTGCTCAACGCATTGTCGGGGCCACGTGCGAGTTATTTGGGTCCTAAGAAACTCACACCAACAGGGTGACGATTTCCATGGTTCATTATTGGACAAGTTGGGGTGCCTTCCTCCTCAGTCATGCCTTGGGTGATGATGTTCATAAGGGTGGCTTGAGAATGTGTATCTACTGTTTCTGCAAGATACACGAGCGTCATGCGGAGGTGATGACTCATTAAGGGGAATCCTGTCGATTTGGGAAGATGGTTGGGGCTTGTGTTGGGGTCTGAGTGGTCTGCTCAGTCATACCTCAAACATTGCAGATGTGGTTGGTGATGCTACCTGGCTGATCCTTCCATTAGTCATATGCTTGTCTCAAAGATCAGGTTGTGCATGTACAAAGGACAAACTAATCGAACAGAATTGAATGTTCGGGACGACGGTTTGGGCTTGTGTTGGGGTCTGAGTGGTCAGCTCAGTCATACCCCAAACAATGCAGATGTTGTTGGTGATGCTACATGGCTGATCCTTCCACTAGTCATATGCCTGTCTCAAAGATCAGGTCCCGCATGTAAAGGACAAACTAATCGAAAGATGGTGATACTGTGACGGGTCTCATTAAATCAGTTCCAGGGGTGACTTTCTCCTCGGTTATATCTCAAGCGAAGAATCCCCAGGTGGGTGAGCTCCACCTAGAAGACCCTCACTTGTCCCTTTGGAGTTCTCCCTGTTGGTAGTGGAATTTTTTTGGTGCTGATGTAGGGGCCCCGTCTATATGCTTGGGTTGAATTCTCTCGCACAATTGCGGTTCCGTCTTCCAAGGGCTTGCTAAAAAGACGATGCGATACTAGACAGATATAACTTGGATGGGATGATGATAGATGAGCATGGTTGGTGTCCTGGTTCTTGGTTAAAAGTTTCTCAACGGTGGTTGAGTTCTTTTGAATGGTGGGATGTGGGGGGTGCGGCGGGAC
>CAUJRU010004160.1:0-7500 GCA_963277665.1 Viscum album | reverse complement strand
CATGCCCACGGACATGAAAAAATGGCCTCTAGACAATGCCATGAATGCTTGGTGATTCGTCCGGTGCTTGGGGCTTGTCTTGTCCGGGGTATTGCGCCATGAAAGCGATGACAATGAGCCGGGGTTCGTCACGTGTCAGGTCCTACGTACTGACAATCGCGTGGAGACAATGCCATCCGGGTGAGGCGATTTGAAGGGGCCTCGGGGCTTGTCTTGGTGGATGCGGTGTGCCTTAAAAGGAAAGACATGGAGGTGGTGGTTGGTGAAATGTTGTTGGGTCCTATATGTAACGACAATCACCACCTGATGAGAATTCATTTCATGCGTGAGGACCCGCTGTGGACATGGGGCATGTCTTCTCGGCGGTGATCGACGATACGCGGGACGGATGCCATGACGTGTCGGCGGCCTTCAAGTGCCTAAGGGGTCACGTCGGTGGTCGTTCCTATGGTTTCATAGCTCTTTTAGGGCAACACGTGTTGTCTTTCATGCGCTGCACTGACCTCTGGGATGTCTAAACCCCTCAGTATGTCTCCTCGTCACTGATGATGTTTCCTGGTGGGATAGCTGGAAATGCATAAATGTCTCTTTAGGGGGGGAGTGGTCGGCGACCCCCCCTGGGCGTGGGTCTTGTCCTGCGTGCCCAGAGCCACCCAATGACATGCCCACGGACATGGAAAAATGGCCTCTAGACAATCCCATGAATGCTTGATGATTCGTCCGGTGCTTGGGGCTTGTCTTGTCCGGGGTAGTGCGCCATCAAAGCTTTGAAAATGAGTCGGGGTTCGTCGCGTGTCAGGTCCTACGTACTGACAATCGCGTGGAGACAATTCCATCCGAGTGAGACGATTTGAAGGGGCATCGGGGCTTGCATTGGTGGATGCGGGGTGCCTTGAAAGGAAGGACGCCGAGCTGGGGTTTGCCATATCTTGTTGGGTCCGGTATGTAACGTCCATGACCACCTAAATAGAATTCGTTTCATGCGTGAGGACCCGCTCTGGACATGGGGTTGTCTTCTCGGCGGTGGTCGACGACACGCGGGACGGATGCCATGACGTGCCGGCGGCCTTCATGTGCCTAAGGGGTCACGTCGGTGGCCGTTCCTATGGTTTCATAGCTCTTTTAGGGCAACTCGCGTTGTCTTTCATGAGCTGGGGTGCCCTCTGGGTGGTCTAAACCACTCAGTATGTCTCCTCGTCAGTGCTGATGTTTCCTGGTGGGATAGCTGTAAATGCATAAATGTCTCTTTAGGGGGGTAGTGGTCGGCGACCCCCCCTGGGCGTGGGTCTTGTCCTGCGTGCCTCGAGCCACCCAGTGACATGCCCACGGACATGGAAAAATGGCCTCTAGACAATGCCATCAATGCGTGATGATTCGTCCGGTGCTTGGGGCTTGTCTTCTCCGGGGTAGTGCGCCTTAAAAGCTTTGACAATGAGCCGGGGTTCGTCGCGTGTGAGGTCCTACGTACCGACAATCGCGTGGAGACAATGCCATCCGAGTGAGACGATTTGAAGGGGCCTCGAGGCTTGTCTTGGTGGATGCGGGGTGCCTTGAAAGGAAGGACGCCGAGCTGGGGTTTGTCATATGTTGTTGGGTTCGGTATGTAACGACACCGACCACCTAAAGAGAATTCATTTCATGCGTGAGGACCCGCTCTGGACATGGGGTCTGTCTTCTCGGCGGTGGTCGACGATACGCGGGAAGGATGCCATGACGTGTCGGCGGCCTTCACGTGCCTAAGGGGTCACGTCGGTTGCCGTTCCTATGGTTTCATAGCTCTTTTAGGGCAACACGTGTTGTCTTTCATGCGCTGCGGTTCCCTCTGGGTGGTCTGAACCACTCAGTATGTCTCCTCGTCAGTGCTGATGTTTCCTGGTGGGAGAGCTGGAAATGCAGAAATGTCTCTTTAGGGGGGGAGTGGTCGGCGACCCCCCCTGGGCGTGGGTCTTGTCCTGCGTGCCCAGAGCCACCCAGTGACATGCCCACAGACATGGAAAAATGGCCTCTAGATGATTCCTCCTGTGCTTGGGGCTTGTCTTGCCCGCGGTAGTGCCCCATAAAAGCGATGACAATGAGACGGGGTTCGTCGCGTGTCAGGTCCGACGAACTGACAATCGCGTGGAGACAAAGCCATCCGAGTGAGACGATTTGAAGTGGCCTCGGGGCATGTCTTGGTGGATGCGACGTGCCTTGAAAGGAAGGACGTCGAGGTGGGGTTTTTCATATGTTGTTGGGTCCTGTATGTAATTACAATTACCACCTAAAGAGAATTCTTTTCATGAGTGAGGACCCGCTCTGGACATGGGGCGTGTCTTCTCGGCGGTGATCGACGATACGCGGGATGGATGCCATGACTTGTCGGTGGCCTTCATGTGCATAAGGGGTCACGTCGGTGGCCCTTCCTATGGTTTCATAGCTCTTTTAGGGCAACACGTGTTGTCTTTCATGCGCTGTGGTGCCCTCAGGGTGGTCTAAACCCATCAGTATGTCTCCTCGTCAGTGTTGATGTTTCCTGGTGGGATAGCTGGAAATGCATAAATGTCTCTTTAGGGGGGGAGTGGTCGGCGACCCCCCTGGGCGTGGGTCTTGTCCTGCGTGCCTAGAGCCACCCAATGACATGCCCAGTGACATGGAAAATGGCATCGACGCAATGCCCTGAATTCCTGATGATTCTTCCCGTGCTAGGGTCTTGTCTTGCCCGAGGTGGTGCGCCATAAAACCGATGACAATGAGATGGGTGGGGTTTGTCGCCTGTGAGATCCTACGGACTGACAATCGCGTCCAGACAATGGAATCCTAGTGAGGCGATTTGAAGGGGCCTCGGGGCCCGTCTTGGTGCGTGCGGCGTGCCTTGAAAGGAAGGACGTTGAGGTGGGGTTTGTCATATGTTGTTGTGTCCGGTATGTAAAGACAATGACCACCTAAAGAGAATTCATTTCATGCGTGAGGACCCGCTCTGGACATGGGTCCTGTCTCCTCGGCGGTGTTGGACGATACGCGGGACGGATGCCATGACGTGTCGGCGGCCTTCATGTGCCTAAGGGGCCACGTCGGTGTCCCTTCCTATGGTTTCATAGCCCTTTTAGGGCAACACGTGTTGCCTTTCATGCGCTGCGGTTCCCTCTGGGTGGTCTAAACCACTCAGTATGTCTCCTCGTCAGTGTTGATGTTTCCTGGTGGAATAGCTGGAAATGCATAAATGTCTCTTTAGGGGGGGAGTGGTCGGCGACCCCCCCTGGGCGTGGGTCTTGTCCTGCGTGCCGAGAGCCACCCACAGACATGCCCAGTGACATGGAAAATGGCATCGACGCAATGCCATGAATTCCTGATGATTCGTCCCGTGCTTGGGGCTTGTCTTGCCCGAGGTAGTGCGCCCTAAAAACGATGGCAATGAGACGGGGTTTGTCGCATGTGCGATCCTGCGGACTGACAGTCGCGTCCAGACAATGGCATCCGAGTGAGACGATTTGAAGGGGCCTCAGGGCCCGTCTTGGTGCATGCGGCGTGCCTTGAAAGGAAGGACGTCGAGGTGGGGTTTTTCATATGTTGTCGTGTCCCGTATGTAATGACAATGACCACCTAAAGAGAATTCATTTCATGCGCGAGGACCCGCTCTGGACATGGGGCCTGTCTTCTCGGCGGCGTTGGATGCTACCCGCGACGAATGCTACTACGTGTCGGCGGCCTTGATGTGCCTAAGGGGTCACATCAGTGGCTGTTCCTATGGTTTCATATCTCTTTTAGGGCAACACGTGTTGTCTTTCATGCGCTGTGGTGCCCACAGGGTTGTCTAAACCCATCAGTATGTCTCCTCGTCAGTGCTGATGTTTCCTGGTGGGACAGCTGGAAATGCATAAATGTCTCTTTAGGGGGGGAGTGGTCGGCGACCCCCCCTGGGCGTGGGTCTTGTCCTGCGTGCCCAGAGCCACCCAGTGACATGCCCACGGACATGGAAAAACAGCCTCCGGACAAAGCAAAGACAGCTTGATGATTCGTCCGGTGCTTGGGGCTTGTCTTGTTCGAGGTAGTGCGCCATAAAAGTGATGACAATGAGCCGGGTTTCGTCGCGTGTCAGGTCCTCCGTACTGACAATCAGGTGGAGACAACGCCATCCGGGTGAGAGGATTTGAAGGGGCCTCAGGGCTTGCCTTGGTGGATGCGGTGTGCCTTGAATGGAAGGACAATGAGGTGGGGTTTGTCATATGTTGTTGGGTCCGGTATGTAATGACAATGACCGCCTAAAGAGAATTCCTTTCATGCGTGGGGACCCGCTCTGGACATGGGGCGTGTCTTCGCTGTGGTGATGGACGATACGTGGGACGGATGCCATGACGTGTCGGCGGCCTTCATGTGCCTAAGGGGTCACGTCGGTGGCCCTTCCTATGGTTTCATAGCTCTTTTAGGGCAACACGTGTTGCCTTTCATGCGCTGCCCTGCCCTCAGGGTGGTCTAAACCCATCAGTATGTCTCCTCGTCGGTGTTGATGTTTCCTGGTGGAATAGCTGGAAATGCATAAATGTCTCTTTAGGGGGGGAGTGGTCGGCGACCCCCCCGGGCGTGGGTCTTGTCTTGCGTGCCTAGAGCCACCCAATGTGATGCCCATTGACATGCAAAATGACATCGACGTAATGCCATGAATGCCTGATGATTCGTCCCGTGCTTGGGGCTTGTCTTGCCCGAGGTAGTGCGCCATAAAAACGATGACAATGGGATGGTGTTTGTCGCCTTCGAGATCCTGCGGACTGACAGTCGCGTTCAGACAATGGCATCCGAGTGAGACGATTTGAAGGGGTCTCGGGGCCCGTCTTGGTGCATGCGGCGTTTCTTGAAAGGAAGGACGTCGAGGTGGGGTTTGTCACATGTTGTTGTGTTCGGAATGTAAAGACAATGACCGCCTAAAGATAATTCATTTCATGCGCGGGGACCCGCTCTGGACATGGGTCCTGTCTTCTCGGCGGTGTTGGATGATACCCGGGACGGATGCCATGACGTGTCGGCGGCCTTCGTGTGCCTAAGGGGTCACTTTGGTGGCTGTTCGTATGGATTCGTAGCTCTTTAAGGGCAACACGTGCTGTCTTTCATGCGTTGTGGTGCCCATTGGGTTGTCTGAACCCATCAGTATGTGTCCTCGTCAGTGCTGATGTTTCCTGGTGGGACAGCTGGAAATGCATAAATGTCTCTTTAGGGGGGGAGTGGTCGGCGACCCCCCCTGGGCGTGGGTCTTGTCCTGCGTGCCCAGAGCCACCCAGTGACATGCCCACGAACATGGAAAAACGACCTCCAGACAAATCCATGAAAGCTTGATTATTCGTACGGTGCTTGGGGCTTGTCTTGTCTGAGGTAATGCGTCATAAAAGTGATGACAATGAGCCGGGGTGCGTCGCGTGTCAGGTCCGACGTACTGACAATCACGTGGAGACAACGCCATCCGAGTGGGACGATTTGAAGGGACCTCGGGTCTTGCCTTGGTGGATGCGGTGTGCCTTGCAAGGAAGGACGACGTGGTGGGGTTTGTCATATGTTGTTGGGTACGGTATGTATTGACAATGACCGCCTAAAGATAATTCCTTTGAGGCGTGAGGACCAGCTCTGGACATGGGGCGTGTCTTCTCTGCGGTGATGGACGAGACGCGGGGCGGATGCCATGACGTGTCGGCGGCCTTCATGTGCCTAAGGGGTCACGTCGGTGGCCCTTCCTATGGTTTCATAGCTCTTTTAGGGCAACCCGTGTTGTCTTTCATGCACTGCAGTGCCCTTAGGGTGGTCTAAACCCATCAGTATGTCTCCTCGTCACTGTTGATGTTTCCTGGTGGTATAGCTGGAAATGCATAAATGTCTCTTTAGGGGGGGAGTGGTCGGCGACCCCCCCTGGGCGTGGGTCTTGTCCTGCGTGCCTAGAGCCACCCAATGACATGCCGAGTGACATGGAAAATGGCATCGACGCAGTGCCATGAATTCCTGATGATTCGTCTCGTGCTTGGGGCTTGTCTTGCCCGAGGTAGTGCGCCCTAAAAACGATGACAATGAGATGGGGTTTGTCGCATGTGTGATCCTGCGGACTGACAGTCGTGTCTAGACAATGGCATCCGAGTGAGACGATTTGAAGGGGCCTCGAGGCCCGTCTTGGTGCGTGTGGCGTGCCTTGAAAGGAAGGACGTTGCGGTGGGGTTTGTCATCTGTTGTCGTGTCCCGTATGTAATGACAATGACCACCTAAAGAGAATTCATTTCATGCGTGAGGACCCTCTCTGGACATGGGGCCTGTCTTCTCGGCGGTGTTGGACGCTACCCGGGATGAATGCTACTACGTGTCGGCGGCCTTCATGTGCCTAAGGGGTCACATCGGTGGCTGTTCCTACGGTTTCATATATCTTTTAGGGCAACACGTGTTGACTTTCATGCGCTGTGGTGCCCACAGGGTTGTCTAAACCCTCCAGTATGTCTCCTCGTCAGTGCTGATGTTTCCTGGTGGGACAGCTGGAAAGGCATAAATGTCTCTTTAGGGGGGGAGTGGTCGGCGACCCCCCCTGGGCGTGGGTCTTGTCCTGCGTGCCCAGAGCCACCTAGTGACATGCCCACGGACATGGAAAAATGGCCTCCAGACAAATCCATGAAAGCTTGAGGATTCATACGGTGCTTGGGGCTTGTCTTGTCTGAGGTAATGCGCCATAAAAGTGATGACAATGAGCCGGGGTGCGTCGCGTGTCAGGTCCGAGGTACTGACAATCACGTGGAGACAACGCCACCCGAGTGGGACGATTTGAAGGGGCATCGGGGCTTGCCTTGGAGGATGCGGTGTGCCTTGCAAGGAAGGACGACGTGGTGGGGTTTGTCATATGTTGTTGGGTACGGTATGTAATGACAATGACCGCCTAAAGATAATTCATTTCATGCGTGAGGACCCGCTCTGGACATGGGGCGTGTCTTCTCTGCGGTGATGGACGAGACGCGGGACGGATGTCATGACGTGTCGGCGGCCTTCATGTGCCTAAGGGGTCACGTCGGTGGCCCTTCCTATGGTTTCATAGCTCTTTTAGGGCAACCCGTGTTGTCTTTCATGCACTGCGGTGCCCTTAGGGTGGTCTAAACCCCTCAGTATGTCTCCTCGTCACTTTTGATGTTTCCTGGTGGAATAGCTGGAAATGCATAAATGTCTCTTTAGGGGGGGAGTGGTCGGCGACCCCCCCTGGGCGTGGGTCTTGTCCTGCGTGCCTAGAGCCACCCGATGACATGCCCAGTGACATGGAAAATGGCATCGACGCAATGCCATGAATTCTTGATGATTCGTCCCGTGCTTGGGGCTTGTCTTTCCCGAGGTAGTGCGCCCTAAAAACGATGACAATGAGATGGGTTTTGTCGCATGTGTGATCTTGCGGGCTGACAGTCGTTTCCAGACAAAGGCATCCGAGTGAGACGATTTGAAGGGGCCTCGAGGCCCGTCTTGGTGCATGCGGTGTGCCTTGAAAGGAAGGACGTTGAGGTGTGGTTATTCATGTGTTTT
>CAUJRU010004159.1:0-22327 GCA_963277665.1 Viscum album | reverse complement strand
AAATTGTAAATAATGATTTTATAAATATTGTCAATTTTATAAAATAAAATATATATATTTAAAAGAAATTAATTTTAATTTTCTATAACAAAATCTAACAAAAAGTTAATTTTGATGAAAATTCATATCTAAAACATAAAATGTCTTCAATAGAAATTTATTTCTAATTTTATAAGTGTTTTTGAAAAAAAAATACTTAGTATGTAAAAATATTAAAAAATTGTATTCCTCATATTCATATGCCCCAATTCAATGGAAATTCTGTTACAGTCACATATATATATTAATATGTTTGTAACATATATCAATTAACATAATGTTTGGTTATTCGTGTGATGGAAATATCATGTTTATTATTAATTTAAACTAAATTAATGTGGTGTTAAATTCTCCCTTGTTAATTATATTACACCATTTGAGTTTTATATTATTCATCAATGTTTAAATGCCTATTTTTTTTTAAAAAAAATCACATCATTCAGAGGGACAATATAAAATCCTTTGAAAAGGGGATGTAAGAAATATACAATGGTTAACTGAAATAACAATTAATTATGTTATCAGATAAGGGGGGAAATATTCGGAAGTATATATATACTCATAGAGGAGAAACAAGACTTCTATCGACTAATATATGGTGATAGTTAACATGGCCATGAGAAAGTTAAGCATCACAAAAGCACAATTTATTGAGTGGTGAAAAGGCAATCAATTCATCAGGATTGGAGGTAAAAAGATATCATTTCTATTTTATTATCATTTTAATAATTTTGATGGATTATTTTACTCTAAACATAAAGTATATGAAAAGATACACATAATTGATATCTCTTAATTTCATAAAGAAAATTTCATTATAATGATGTGCTTCGATCAATTTCCACTTTATCATTGGGCAATAAAATGAATATTCAAGATGATGTTTTCATGCTGGAAGCACTAAAATTACATTTTAATAGAACATAAGATCCAAAAAATAATGATAATTCAATACATACATCTATAAATATTTTTAAAAAACCGAAACGGTAAGCACATGATATCCAATATTGAAAAATTTATTATACTAATAACAATACATTTAAAAAAACTCCAAAAGTTTAAAAAAATACATTTATAGTTTAATATAATAATTTTATAGAATATATATATCAAAATTCAATATAAAAAAATAAAAAATATTTTATCACATATTATTTTAAGATCAAAATTATCATTTATACATATATTATATATTGTATCTCATAATTTCACATACCAAATATCTAAATACCTAGATCAAATTTTATCATAAAACACACTAATAACCCAAATATCCAAAAAACATCAATGAAAAGAAACATATGCTTCCCAAAAATAACATATTTTTTACTTAAAATAAAATCATTGACTATTGAATATATTTCATATGTCTAAAAAAGAAATAAATTTAATCAAATATGGCCTAAATCACTTTACCATTAAAACACTAACCAATTTTATATTCCCCAATAAAACCCTATTTAAATAATAAATTTAAACCATCTCATTATACCAACTAATAATTATTTGTTCAACATTAGGCACATATTATGTTTTATCATTCCCCATATCAAGGGTTCTCCAAAAATATCATCTTTCCACTAAATTAATTTTTTGATACCAACACCATCGAATTTAGGAATTCAAATAAATAAATAATTACTAATGTGGAAAACTAATTATATTTTAAAATATTCTAATGTGAAAGACATCATTTATAGAACACATCTACAAAATAAATCAAGAATCTAAAAATTTAAACACTTCAATCAGTTCACACCAATGATTATCATAACAAAGGTCCTTCATTGGTGTAGAAGCAATCCTATGGGTAAAAAAATAAATCATATAATTACCATGTACTGTATATATAATAATTCAAATATATGATAAATTAATATCTCAATTTAATTTCATTTCACATAAAAAAATCTTCCCCTTACATTTAGATATTCTCCTCAGCACTTATTTTCACATTATTGGCATAAATGAATCCTCTATTATCATTTCCACATAATCATCTAAAATAATATATTTTCCTCATATCTTGCATAGTCTTAAAATAACCTTTGTTTATGTTGTTAATCATACACTTTGATAGATGATTAGTCACAATCTAATGGTTTCTCCTTCTAGTCCTCATATCATTTAGTTTCCTTAGTGTAAAATCATTGCATTGTTTGTCACGTTAATTATGAACTTGATTCATCTTTTTTATAGACATTGAATAAAACCTGAAGTCATATGTGGAGGAAATATAATCATAGTGAGAAGACACCTAATTAATAAATAAAATTATTAATATGACTTGTTAAAGAAACCTTATTTTCATTCTATGACACCATTTGTTTTTCCGGTGACAACCATTAACATCGTATATTCAAATCCTTTAAATTGTATTGTGATGAAAATGTGAATTAACTAAATCTTATCCACTGGGAGTGTAAAACTAGAAGTTCATTAAGGTCGTACTAATCATGCACCAAAATTATGGTCAATAATTACTCAAACAAATATTATTTGGTTTATTATACCTAGATTATTCTCTTCCAAAACCAAAGATACTTAAATTATATAGATAGGGATTTTATCTAGTAAAACCACATTCCATTATTTTCTATAACATAGGATATTTTCAAATATGTTTAATTATCATATTTATTGTCACAAATTATTTATCATCATAGTTTCCTTTGGTAACTGAACCTTTTCTATATAGTAACCATAGAATCCCATGAAATTTATATATATATATATATATATTATGTCATATAGGATGAATATTCAATGCATAACATTATGATCTACGATTTAATCATATTTCTTTAGTGTATATGAAATATTTTATATATAAACAATTTTTTCATTAGAGATCAACATCATCTCACACAATGTTCTTCATAACCACTACACTTCAAAGACATATAATACTAAAAGTATTCTTCGTAACCCAGGGAAAGAAAACATAAGAAAGTGTGATCTCAGATTCTCAGTAAGGGTAATCCTGGGAGATATCAATGATCATAATGGTTTGAGAACATGGTCATAACATATGAAAATACATACATACCATATCATAGACTATAATCATCATTCATCGAAAAAATCATGGATTTTCAAAAGACCTTATTCATAAATGAATCAATGAACATGATACATTATAATATAATAAGGGAATCATTCATAGGTTTTTGTAATGCACATAATCATAGAAAATAATTCTGATAATCATGTTTCACAACCAATACTATAATAGTTTTATGTGTTAACTCCCCATTCAATCATATCCCTAGTTATTCTTTCCCCTAAGACTATCATAGTAGATTAAAACCCATTCCAAATGTGGTTCACTATCTGTTATAATCCTTATTATATCATGAGATATCTATATTAAACAAAAGCTTTGGAGGGGTATATAATTTATAAAATACTAATAAATTAATGAAATTCATATATTTTTGTGTTATAAGATCATAAAAATTTAATCATAGAATAACTCATGGAAGGGAAACATGTTTCATAAACATTTCATTATTTGATCATAGAATAACTCGTGAAAAATAATCATTTTTACTAATAGTTTTTTATAATATAACTAACCTATAAGAATGAAATTAGTTTCATAGAACAATCCTTAATTAAATATCAAAATAATCTATACAATGAATGACTGTGAATGGTATCATCAAATTGAAAACCCAGTGACTCCTATGTAACATTGAAGAATAATGTTATGAGAGATAAAAATTCCTGAAAATATCATAGGAACATTTATTATGGAAAATTTACATTTCACATAAAAATTTTAAATATAAAAATTTATGAAATATTATTTAACAAACAATTCAAAAAAACAAACTTCTAATATTGTGAAATAATATTGAATGTCGTTATGATGGTTATAAATTTTATTCTTTTCATGTAAAATTAAAATAAAGACTCCTTTCGCATTTTTGAAAAAAAATTCAAAAATAAGTCATTTAGAAAATGACTATAAAATTTATTCAAATTTTTTTAAACATAATATGGATAAAAATGATTGTACTCTATAATAGGATAATACTAATAGAATTTTTGAAGATATTTTTTAAAACATGGACATGAAATATGAATGTATTTTCGACCAAAGAGAAAAATAATTCCTGATATCTATAAAAATATTATTTTCATATATATATATCATACATAAAGAAAAATTAAAGGGAAAAATTATAATATATAATTAAATAGAGGATATAAAAATTCATGATATTCTTGAGAGGTACATAACAAAATTTCATAATTGGAAACCTAATCATAAACAATCTAAGTAAAATATGAGATTATAAAATAAATCACATACCACATTTGTATGTTATGAATCATAATCCCCTTGAGAAAATAATAGAAAATAGAACACTTAATATAATAAAAATAGGTATAATCCAGATATAAAATTTAAAATTTACAATACATACACCTTAAAAGAATAAATAGGTTTATAACATCAAATATGTCTCAATGAAACTATATTGAGATGAAAAACTCTTACGACATTCACAATAATAGAATAAAAACCTCATGAATTAGAGAAACTAATATAGAGCTCTAAATTCACATTAATTTAATTTAAATAATTATAATTTAAATACATGGGTAGAATATTCCCCTCAAAATGTTACATGTGATGAATATGGACAATGTCAAATGGAAATACATATGAAATGAGAAACCACATAACTGAGATTCATATTACATAGAATGTGATAGAAAATATTTCATAATAAAGTAAAATATATCATAATTAAATAATAGAATAATTTACAGAATGATATTTTCATATATGATCTATTAAAACATTTCAAGAATAATTTATTTGGAATTATATATTAATGTCACCAATTTTGGTTGTTAAATATAATTGTTTCCCATTATAGATTCAGTTTAGATGTTCTAGAAATTTTAAATAGATCATTATTCAATTTATCCATAATAATAATAGTAATTTAAATATCATATATATTTAATATTTAAATATTTAGAGTAATTCATTAAGTCTATATTCATAAAAATAAATTAAATTATTCATGGAAATAGTATGATGTATGTATACATGAGAATTATTTTCATTTTCTAATGAAAAGAAGTAAATAAATATAGATATTTTTTTATAATTTTAAAACCATAACTATTTATTTAATAATATTATATATATAATGTATCTTTACTACCAACCATGTTAAATGTAAATGAAAGTGAAATCACATCCCTTTGTGTAGGTAATTGAAAACTCGTACGCATGAGTGATACTATTGTTTTATAGTTGATGGGAAGATAATATTTTAGATAAAATATTATAATACAAAAGAATAATTATTTCATATATAAAATATATAAATATTAAACACATCATAATAATGACTCATACATGATTGTGATGGAAAATGAATTATATTTCTATATGGAGACAATATTCAATAGGTGTGAAAGATCGATAATTTCAATACTCAATTTATTAAAATGAGGATAAACTATTTTTTAACATTGTCAGAATAACATTTAAATATATTATGTATAATAAATTTAAAATTTTATGATCAATTATGTATATTTATTGGATGTATATAATGAAATAAATTGAAATTGTTCGAGTAAAATTATTACGTATTGTTTGGTAGGCTTCCTATATATTCCATTATAAGGACCATTGGAATAGATTTTTTGAGTAATCCTGGAATATTTAAATCAGGTATATAAAGGTTTATAATATAATAGGGTATGTTTGTTAAAGATATACGGGTTAATGATTTATAAATAAGTTAATGGAGGGGTGTCCTTTTATAATTGAGGAGATGGGCTGTCTTTAAATTAATTAAATTACTACATTAATTTAAATTACTTTTTATAATGATGTGGATAAATATTCATATATTTAAATTATAGGATGATTATAAGTTAAAATTGTTTTATAAAATAATATTTAGATGTCTTTATGTGATGTTTAAACCGTTATATTTCAGTTTCAACCTCTTGTTAGCCCTTTTCGTATTTACAACAATATAGAACTTTTTAGTACCCATGGATCAAGAATGTAACCATAAACAACATGTGACCCATAAATGGGACATGATTGATATTTTAAATAGTATAACATCCACTTGTATGAATATGATATATTTATGAATTTTATATAATTTACAATTTTTTGATTATTATTAAATATAAATACTTCTATTTTTAGAGCACTTAATTTACTTTGGAATTAAATTCATTAATGTATTTATGTATTTTTAATATGAACGATTTAAACACACCAAATATTCTATATTAATCATTTAATTTTGTAAAACATAATAATTCAAGAAAATTGAATTAAATTTAACATTTTTAAAATCATTTAGTTTTTATATTAATTAAAAAAATAATGTGTTGGAATTGTGAAAGATTTTAAGGAAATTATTCATACATAAAAAATTAAAATAAATTAATATGATAAAATTTTAATTCATATTTTATATAAAAAATTTATAATCAACCATAAAATATTTTTATTCTTCTAAAAATGTATTTGAGAATTAAAATTTATGATAGTAAATGTTTGAATTTAATCTTCTTAAAAATTAATTTAAATACCATAATAAATGTAATTTTGAATAAAATTTATATATTTTTCATATATATAATATTATAAACAAAATAAACTCATAAAATAGGATAAAAATGTTTTAGGATAATTTTATAGAATTATCCAAATTTTTTAATCCTATTTTACATGTTCTACCCTTACTAAGGTGAAAAATATTTATGATAGTGACCATTCATAATTACATAAACAAAAAGGTAAATAATTTCCAAATTTCCACCATTTTATTAAAAATATAGTATAAATTTTTCAGAAAAAAATTTCAATTAGTGTAAAAAATAAATATTAATATAAATACGTAAAAGGAGATAAAAATAGTTTTTAATAAAATGCGTTTTTCCGTTTAAAAATAAACTTATATAAAATTCACCAACATTTTTGATTGAAATAGATTATATTATCCCAAATAAAATTGATCAAAAGTCTATTTAAAACTAAAAAATATATAATTATCGTTTTAAAGTGGTTTATTTAATGTAACGAAATGAGTGTAATTGAAAAATTTGTGTCTGTCAATAGTCACTAAAAATTAAATCATTTTCTAAAAATATCACCATTTAAACCTATGATAATGATAAATTGTTATTTTAAAAAATTAGGAAAATATTAGAAAATAATATTCATAAATGTTGTAGAAAGAAATTCGAATTTATGCACACCAAATGTATTGAATAACCTTGGTTACAAAAAATAAGTGTACATGATTTTGTACACTCATGTCTTGTTATTCAAATATATTTTGTAATAAATATTGTATTTTTTTCTTTTATATTATGATTCTCATATAGATTAGTTTGATAGTTATGGTTTCATATAATGTTAACAATTCTCATTTACATCAATATTTTTTCAGTGAAACTTCAATCTTATCTAATTAATTTTGACAAAATGATTTATAACAACTTATTTATATAGAATGGATAGATGTAGGATGTATGACACCGATTGGATCTCATTCTATTTTCAAAAAAAAAATTAGAGCGTTTTAGATTTTTCATTTCACAATGCTTCATATAGTGGTCACAAGCACAACCCATGTTACAATTGTATGGGAAGACCATTTTTGAGCCATGATAAAGTCAGTGGTCACAGAAAAAAATGTGGTTTTCAAGCAATCTAGTATGTGTGGTATCACAATGGGGATCAAATTAAATCTAAAATTTATGATGATAAAAATGAAATGTTGGATTAGACATTTTTTTATATGACGAGGTTTCGTTTATTCGTCATCATGAAATATAATGGATTCTGACCCAAGAAGACTTCGATATGAGAACACAGGATGCGTGTAATGAAAATGATGATGTTGTGAGGGTGAAAAATTGAATGTTTCATCCGTGAATCTAGAATATTGACAATGTGATAAATGAAAAAGATGTAATTTTTTATCCGATTGTTTCAAGGGAAAACAATGAAGGGGATTTCTATTACGGACAATGATTGTATTCATAAATTTATGAAGGACATACTTCCAGATGATGCAGATATTCCCTCAAACCACTATATAGAATGGAATTTATTTGAGGAACATGTATTTTCAATAAACTAAATTCATGTTTTCCCTAAATATTGTAGTTTATTCTGGGAGGAAACTGCTGAACGAAATGATTCTATAAAATGTGGTACATCCCACAGGATGCCAAAAGCTGATGAAACACCATATTGTGTGCCACATAAAGTAATGTGGAACTTTCCATTGATACCTACACTCCAGAATCTATTTATTTCTGATGAGATATCAATAAAAATGCTATATCATGATTTTGAGAGAAAGTAGACTAAAAATCATTTACTTCACCTAGTAGATGGATTTTAATGGAAGGTATTTGATGCTCGACATCTTGATTTTTCAACTGACATGCGTAATGTGAGGTTGGGTCATTCATGAGATGCTTTTAATCTATTTCTGATGATTCTTACTGCGCACAACACATAGCTAGTTTTTATACAAATTTATAACCTTCTCCCATGGTTGGGTATGAAAAAACCTTTCACTTTCATGAGTACACTCATATTTGGCCATTTTGTCTCGACAATGATATAGACTTATACATGTAACCTTTAATAAAAGAGTTGAAAATTCTCCTGTATGTGGGTGTGTTTGCATATGGTGCATCTTTGAAATAGAAATTTCAGATGAGTGTGTACATATGTGGATGATCATGGATTTTCATACTTATGTAATGATGTATGGATAAAGAACGAAGGGAAAACTATCATATCAGGTTTGTATGAATAATACAAGATCTAGAAGACTAAAACACCATTATAGTTTTAGTTTTATTGGATATCAACAATTCTTGGCATTGTACCATCTATATAGAAATAATCATCGAAGATTTTATTATACCATAGAAATTGATAATCCACATCATCATATGTCTGGAACTGATGTGCTTAATGAATTAAAAGATTTCATTTTTTTATTCAGGAATGATAAAATGAGATCTGGAAAGAGAAAGAATATTTCCACTGGAACCCGTTACAAATGGAAGAAGAGAAGTATCTTCTTTGATTTTTCTTATTGGTCAACCAATTTGTTACGTCATTTCTTATACGTAATGCACATTGATAAAAATATATGTAAAATTATTATTTTCGATTCTTTGAAATTTTAAGGGAAAGACAAAAGATGACTTATGTTCTTGTCATGACTTGGTGGATTGGGGAATTAGACCAAAATTGTACCCTATGCATATTAGTTAATATAAATGGCATGTTCCATGTGATTCTTATATGATAAAACCTTTAGGAAAAAGAAAAGTTTTGAAGTACTAGAGACTATTATAGGTCCTAATGGCTATTCAGGTAACATATCCAAATGTGTCAATAGAAGAGAGTTGATGCTAAAATCATTGAATACTGATGATTATAACATCCTTCTACATGTATTGATTCCAACAACAATCAATAATTTGTTGTTGAATAATGTAAGGGTATATGTTATTTAGTTATTCCATTTTTTAGAGATTTTTGTCTTATGATGTTGTCCAAGACATTCTTGTAAATTTTTTTGGAAGATGCCCCATTAATTTTGTGTGTGTTAAAGAAAATATTTTCTCCATCATTTTTCACATGAAAGATGCATCTTACTATCCATATTTCAATTGAAATACTTCTCGGAGGACCTATTTCTTTTATTTTGTATCCAACTAAATGAAATATGTAAACATTAAAGTCATATGTCAAAAATATGAATCATCATGAAGGTTTTATCTTGAACGGTTACTTGAATCAAGAATGTATGGATTTCTACTCTATATATTTGTCTGATCTTACTACAATAATGAACATACCAATGAGAAATGAAGAAGAACAGTATGTAAAAATTGAACATTGTTTCCCATCACTTCCGCAAATAAGAGGAATTCCTGTATCATATACATTGATGAAATTATGCCTAAAATAATAGGTGATGGAACATCTACCATTTCCTATTAAAATTTGATTTATTAAATTACTACATCAGGTATGTAAATTGAATATATGTATATCTTATATATATATATATATCTGTTAAACTATTCCTGTTTTTATCTATAAGGAATATAAATCATTGATCAATATAAATCATCGTTCTTTATTTTTGATAAGGAGGGATACGTTTCGTTGAAAATAGTTTTCTTCATGGTTAAAATTAAAGGTAAAAATATTATAGTTTAAAATAATTTAATCAATTTATAATTTCGTTTAATTTTCATTAATATTTCCGGTATTGAGTTTTCCTTATGACTCTATCTATAAGGAAATAAGAACATTGGTTGTTGGTCCTAATACAATGGATTGTGATTGTAAATCAATTGTTATCAATGGGTACATATTTATTATCACTGAATGAGAAAAGAGCATGGGAACACAACATGATGGTTTTATGGCTACTGCCACAAAAAACTATTATTCTAGTACATCAGATAGTCGACTGCGATTTGAAAATTTATTTTATTATAGAGTCATTCAACAAATAATAAAATTAGATTGTTAACCTCATAGAGTAGTCATGATGATAAAATGCCAGTGGTTTGATAAAATGATGAGGAAATGAACATTTATTGATGATTGTGGATTTTGATTAATCGATATGACTCACACTCATGCTACCAATGAACCATATGTATTTGCATCAAGGGAGAAACATTTTTCTTTATGTCAAAGACCATCTTAATCCTGAATTTGGTGTCATTATTGATGTAATTTAAAGATATATTTTTCATAAAAGTGAGAATGAAATTAAAACAATCCCAACTACCATTGGAAATGATCCATTAATTACTTTTGATTACTCTAATAGCTCAATTTCTAGAGATGAATATGATCCCGATGTTGTAGGGGTGAATATATATAATCATTTATCCATGTTCTCAATTATTTTGGATTATCTCAACAAGGGTTGTTAAGGTTTGTACTATTTAAAATGATTTAATATTGATTACAAATATGTTGTGTCTGATTTGACCATTATATGAATTTTTAATGTTTTTTGGTTGCAATTTTTTGAATTTCATTCTCTAATTTGGACTATAACATTATTAAATCCTACGAAACCAGCATTTCTAACATGGTGATCATTTCAGTGATTTATTTACCATGTATAAAATTATTATAACTCTAAGACCACCTTTTAAAATATCACCAAATAATGAACATGATGTCTTGTATTCTTCTAAAAAACATGTATAGAATCCTCTATCATTTACCTGGGCTGAAGAAATTAAATTCCACATTATTTTTGACAAGTTCTTTACCCATTATGAACATGATGGTTTTTCATCTTAGTAAGTAAAAATCCTACTAAAAATTAAATTTCATTATTTTATCTTGTTCAATTTATTGAATTACTCATATATCTATTCAAGATCACCTAAAACCATTGATAGTTAAATTATCCATGAATATCCATATTCCCTGCCATTTATATTGGTTTTTGGGTTACAAATTTTTTAAACTTTTCTAATTAATTCCACATTTGTTTTCAAATACAGGAAATTCAACCAATTAAAGAGAGGTGACAGAAAAATATGATGGACAACAATCATCTCATGGATGAGATGGGCATTCCACAACTACTGCCTATAGTGATTATTTTATTATTATATATATATAGTATATAATGTCAAGTGAATAAATTTTTTAAACATTCTTTCAGGATCAACCTCTTAGGAAAAAATTATTTGGTGAGAAAATAGAAGTGTCTATAGTAGTCATGTTGTTCGTACGAGAGGGGTGGTGCATGAGCTATCCAATCTGGTCGGTGTACCCAATTAGAGCCTACCCCTCACATTAACATACCATCTATCCCATATTTTGATCCTGATGTGTCATTAGGGTCAGATGATATATTTAGGCCACCCATATTTTCCCCACCCATTACATCTAAGTCTCCTCACCCATCATTACCATACATGATGATGATTCATACTCCCCATCCAGCTTTCAGCTAGTCATCAGTTCCATCTTCTTTTACTTCTACTTCATTCTATATGAGATTCTATATTCCATATTCTTCAACTCCTTCTCCACTAGAGTATGTCCCTACAGAGCATACATTGGGACCCACTCCACATGCATAGGGTGTTCCTTCAGTTTCTACAGATCCAACACAACCCATTGAACAAACTTTCGTAAGTATATTTATATAACCCTATCAAATTTTTATACTATTATTTATTTTCCTTATAATATGTATTGATAAAATATTTTTTTTCTTTTACAACAGATATATAAATTCACATGAGGAAGGGGCAGGGGCGTACACTCATGTTTGCGGTGTCGAAATACCTCTTGCATTTGAAGTTGGTCTATAATGAATACAATCTAATGATTGAAAAAACATGGCAGTAATGTTGGTTTTTTTTGCAACGCATTCCAAATACTTCAACATCATTCATGTCAACCCGATCTCATGGAGACTATTTCCAAATGAAGAAAATGATAATGCTTGGACAGTGATATGGGTAAAAAATTAGTTTTATTTAATGAAATATATTATTTTTTTATTTATATGAATTAATATTTTGGTTTTAACATCAGCTTAATTTCCCCGATGATGAGGGTTCATAACCAGCACATCTAAAGTATTCAGGTGAGCATTTAAGTTCCTATATGCACGAGTTGTATATTGGATTACATGATAGAGTCGGCATAAAGATATAGGTAGTCCCATTCATTAGTTACTATCTGATATAATATTATCGACAAATGATTTCTCATTAGATGGTTAACCAGTTTAAGTTATTAATCACAATTGAGGTATTAAAATGATACATCTCAGGTATTGTGTTAATTATATCTTTTGAATTATATAATTTTCTTCTGGAACCATCCGGAAGAAATATAAAAACATTGATGCGAAAATATACCCCCACAAATTGAGACGTACTATGATACCAGATCCTGAGAGGAAGCAGGAATGATAGTTGTTTATAATTTTTCTTTACGACATGCACATTTTATTGTTTCCTCCAATATTTATTTTATTTATAATGTTATATAATTT
Source organism: Viscum album (assembly GCA_963277665.1). NCBI lineage: Eukaryota > Viridiplantae > Streptophyta > Magnoliopsida > Santalales > Viscaceae > Viscum > Viscum album. Next base: position 9,191 of record CAUJRU010004159.1, on the reverse strand, counting down.
TAGTTAAGAAATTAATTATTGGTAGCCTATTTTAAATATGCTTTTCCACATTCAATGTAATTGTAGAGGGAGAAATTTAATATTGAAGGAGGGGTGCCTCGAGAAAAATTGTTTTTCTCGAGTCGACAGAAGAAAGATAGAAGGGCATTTAATGAACCGACTCAGCAACAGATTGTAAGTTTTACATTGTTGATTTAAAATTTTAATATCTATTATGTAACTAAATAATCTATTTATATTGGAGCAAGGAAGCTTTAGATGCCCTTGATTCCTAGGAACCTGACAATTTTGGGTCAAAAGATCACTTAAATTAGGTGTTAGGATATGAGCAACATGGAAGAGTACGCTGCCAACCTGGAAAGAGTATAGCACCAATGAGGTAATGGACCTACTGAAGTATGATTTTTAGTGCCACAATGTTCTAGTAGGTTAAGACACATGTTGAAAAAGATGCAATAAGGGCCACATAGATGAAAAAACTGTATGCTAAGGAAAACACTGTACTTATGGTACTAATGGAAGTTTAACATCCAACACTTCCACTAGAGGATAGCTCAAAATAGGTTGAGTATATCTCGTAGATTCATTATATATGTGGTTCACCAAGTGGTAGTTTCTTAAGATGATGGATAGGAGGAGGTCGAGTTGGAGGAGGAGGAGGTGGGTGAGGAGGAGGTCGAGGCGGAGGAGTAGGGCGAGGAGGAGAACAAGGTGTAGGAGAAGCGAGAGGATGAGGCCGAGGCGATGTAAGAGGGAGTTGAGGAGGGTGGGGACAATGATGGGGATGACGATGAGGACATGTGTGATTCTGATGATTAAAAAAAATGATAGTGATGTTGATGAGGGATATATTTAACCCTCAAATTTATTAATGATATTATGGACATTTGATATTTGATGATTTGTTGTGCCTGAATGTATGTGTGATTAGGTAGGTCACATTATCTTAATTTTTTAACTATAAATTATAAAACATTACTGGATGATATTTTTTAACTGCTTCACCCCTCCTCTGGGCACCCCCACCCACTAGACCCGCCCCCACCCCCTAGACACCCAATCCCCTTGGACATCCCCCACACCCCTTGACACCCCCCACCCCCTAAACACCCCCACACCCAGGGAAACACCCTACCACAAGGATAACCACCCAACCCCCTAGACAACCCTCCCAACCCCCTGGCCACCCCCACCCCCCGACCACCCATTACCTTCTTGGAACCCCCTCCCCCCCCCCCCCCCATAACCCCCTTGGACATCTCCCAACCCCATGGACATCCCCAACCCTGGACATCACCCCACCCCCTGGACACCCACCCCCAAGACACCCCCATCCCAATGAAACCCACACCACCCTAAGACACATCTCACTACCCCTGGACATCCCCCAACCCCTGGACACCCCCAACCCCCTTGAAAGTGCACCTGGACAGCCCCCCACCTACTGACACCACCCATCTTGGACAACCCCACATCCCTGGAAACCCCACCCCCTGGACACCCCATACCCCCTTGGACAACCCCCAACTCCCAAGATAGACCCCCAACCCCTGGACACCCCCACCCCCATGGACAAACCCCACCCTTAGACATCCCCCAACCTCCTGGACCACCCCCACCCCCTAAACACCCCCACCCAGGAAAACCCCCACCCCCTGGACATCCCACCACCTAGACACCCCCAGACCTCTTGGACAACCCCCAAACCCCTGGTATATCCCCCCCAACAACCAGCACACCCATATCCCCTTAGACAACCCCACCCCTAGACACCACCTGACCCCATGGACACCCCCACCCACATGGAAAGCACCCCACCTACCAGATATCCCCCCCCCCCCACCGCCTTGGACACCCTGACCCCCATGACACCCCTAACCCCATGGATAGGCCCCCATCCTCGGGACTTCCCCCCCTAATGGACACCCCCTAACCCCTTGGACAACCACCAACTCCCTAGACAGCCCCACCCCCTAGACACCACCCCAACACATGGACACACCCAACCCCCTGGACACCCCAACCCCCATGGACAACCCACACCCCCGGAGACAACCCCACAACCATGGACATCCCCACACCTATGGACAGCCCCCAACCCCTGGGACAACCCCCAACCTTTGGAAAGCCCCCACCCCTAGGAAACCACCCCACCCTTAGGAAAACCCCCACCCCCAGACAACCCCACACTTTGGAACACTCCCACCCCCTTAAACACCCCCCCCCCCACCCTTGGACACCACACCACCTACCCCCTTGTACTACCCCTGATTCCTTGAACAACCCCCACCCCCTAGACACCAACCCACCCCCTAGACACCCTATACCCCCTTGGATAGCCCCAAAACCCTTGGACAACCTCCCTCCCCTAGACATTATCCCACGACATGGACACCCCCACCCCCTCGATACAACCTACCCCTTTTAGATCACCCCAGCCCCCTTGGACAGCACCCACCACTAGACAACCCACCCCCATGGACACCCCAACCACTAGACAGCCCCCACCCCTTGAAACCCTCACCCCCTGGACCCCCCATGATAGCCCCCAACCCCTGGACAACCCTTCACCCCCCTGGACACCACCCCAATACCTGGATACCTCCATCCCCATGGACAACCCCCAAACCCTAGACAGTCCCCAACCCCTAGACCCCCCCCCCCACACCCCTCGATAGCACACACATCCCCCTAGACGTCCCCCACCCATTGGACACAACCTCACCACCCCACCACATGGACCCCCCCAACCCCTGGACACCCCCTCCGCCATGGACGACCCCCTCCCTCGACATCCCCCTCCCTGGAAACCCTCTTTGTTCCACTCCTACATGAAAAATGGGTGATTCAGAACCTAAAATGGCTATTCTTCCCCCAATAAAAGAACTATATGTGTGTGTAATGTAGAGTGAGTGAATGTAAACATCATGGGGAAATACTTGGACATCCCCACCCCCTTGGATAAAATTTTCATGTGTTGTGTTTATGGAGATGTTTATTTATGTGTTTTTAATAGTTTGGAGGGGTGTATTGTTTTTGGTGTATTGGTGTTATTATGAATTCATTATAGTGTACTACAATTTCATTGGTGTTATTCTCATGGAATACTTTTTGGATCATATTTTTCATCATTCGTTTTTTAAATTATGTATAGTGTATTTCAATTGTAGGTAATTGCACAAGTAAATGTGTAATGGTTTGTTACTATTGGAGGTAATTAATTATGATTTATGTATAGGTTTGTTAATTATGAATTTGGTATAGAATTAATTCTGAATTTTGTAATTGTATGGTAGGTTGGAAGTGTTTTAGGAGTTGTAGGAACTCTATGACAATAGTTTTAAAACCATTGGTATAGATGGGAAAATCCAATCTATACTAACAGTTTTATGAAACCGTTTGTAAAATTCAATATAAATAGTTTACAAAAAGTTTTTATATAATTGTTAACAAAATTTTTTCAAACGGATTATTAAAACAATTGGAAATCGTATTTACCCACAGTTTATAAAAATATGGGTATATTTTTTGTAATGGTGTAAAACAGTTTGAACAAAGTAATACCAATGGTTATAGAAAACTATTGGTATAATGTGTTGTAACATGACGTATCCCAACAGTTTATGAATAACTAATGGGATATTTCTATCTCCACAGATTAATTTCTAATGCTTTGGAAAACCATTGGTGTATATTTTAACAATAGTTATCCACCCCATACCAACAGTTTTAAACCATTTGTATATTAAAGAGTTCAAGTAGTGTAAACACTTCTACAGATATTTAGAATAATTCTAAATCCAAATCCAGTGCATTAAAATAATCTCAAAAATATATTAATTATGAGTAATGATAATCTAACCCTTATCTATATTAAAATATACCACATAAATATAATGAATCCTATAAAATCATTTAAAAATATTTAATACTTATAATTGGAAAAAATACAATAATATATGATGTCATTATTATAGTAATCATAATAAATTATATAAATAAATTTCTGAACATCCCCTTTATTTTAGTCAAGAAATTCATTTTCCTCATTTGTAAATTATCTACTCTACATATATAGAAGAAAATAAGCTGATAATTATTTATTAACACAATATCTAATATATTATGTAAAATTCAATTCCATTTATAATGGTATGAACAACGAAAACATAATAAAAAGAAGAAAACAATGATAAAATCCATAATCCCACAATAACTACTCACATATACTATTGACATTGTCCTTTATTAATATCACTACTAAAATATTGAATAAAAGAACAGAAACCCCTGAAATAAGCTCATAAAAAGGCTGAACTGATGAAGAATGATTATATAGTGAAGATTATAGAACCATATATCATAAATAATAAATCAAATTATGTTAAAGGATTGTGATCAACCACTTTTCTAAAAAACCCTAAAAGGCAATCCTTTATTTTTATATGATTTTGGATATGACGTATATAAATATTCAAAAGAACATGTAATAAACAATTTATTATAAAAAATATATGACAATAACAAGATTTAATAAAGGACACACCAAGGAATACCAAATCCTAAAAAAATAATATCCAATATTTATACCCTTCAAAATCACCACCAACCTCTTAAAACTCCTAAAACATTTCATGGAAATAATTTTACATTTACCATCACAATAATATAGTGAAAATGGTATAGAAAAATGAATCATAAACATCAAATGAACACTAATACAACATTACATACCACCTTCAATCCTCTTTTTTTCTATTATACCTCTAGAACAACATCTTATTGAAATGTTCTATTAAATACAACATGATACCTCGTGATCTCTTAAATAAAGTTTTTAACCATCCCTATCTCAAAAATTTATTCTACCAAGGATGGTACCCACATAAATTATTACCACTATGAAAATAATAACAACTGTTGACTATACCTATCAAAAATGACATTTTTAGACCTAACATCATAATTACATAAAAAATATAACCTGTATCGTGACTAAAGGACAATGACCAACACTGAATTCCTCACTTGAATAGTGAAATCACAAAATTTTCATAGGTACCTTAAAGATACAAATAAAATATTTTCATTTCTAAATCATCTCTGATTTCAACTATACATTTATTAATACTGCAAAAACACTATAGAGATCTAAATATGTTTCATACTAAAAATTAGTTACCTATCAAATGATTACCATCATCATTAAAAAAACAAACAAATGAATAAATTTATAAAATATAAAAATAAACATATTACATATATATTAAAATTGAATAATTCCATTATAATAGATAAAACATAAAAAAATAGAAGAAAAAATCAATAATAATAATAATAAAGTAATATCAATATTAATAAAATAGATTGGAAAATAATTATTAAAAAGAGATCATATATTCATATCACACACTGACATACATTCCTCCAAACTAAAATACCTCTTTATTCCCCGAACAGAGGGAATGAGGCTCTGATGTAGAATATTTTCCCACTGATCCTAAATCTAAAGAGATTGTTCCATAAACATTGAATCATAATCAATATCAAACTCATCATAATAAATGAAATGTGGGTTTTTAATATATTCCAATGAAACTATAAACTATTATTTATATCATGAATTTGATGAATCTATGAAGTAAGATCTAACTAACATGTAATGTAGATAATTTTCCCAAAAAGTAAAATTGGAACAAAAAAATTAAGAATGATTAGAACCATAAAAAACTTTTTGTTCCCATGATGAGGAGAAACATTTAAAAAATAGGATTTCTTAACATATATTCATTAGGTATCCTCCACAACATGTATATATTTTATAATAATACACAGAAGCCTCTATATTTTAATGAATCACCTACACATATCTAACAAACACAATAAAAAAAATTCATATATGATTCAAGGACTAAAAAAAATTATGGTACAACAAGATATTTCTCAAATTCCTCCAAAATAATTTTTCAAATAGATAAATATCAATATAATAGTGAAAAATAATAATGTAATAAATTAAAAATATTCGTAGATTCCTCTATGATAAATCTTGAAAAATTAGAACCTACGAACACAATGTGTACTTTATAAACTAAAAATTTCTCCCCTTACCATCCTTTTGATGTTAGTAAAAAATTTAATGGGAAAACTAAGTGACAAAAGGAAATTGAATACTCATAAAAAACATTGATATGAAATGTGTCTCTAAATCAATGAATATCATCATCAAGACTCCATGATGTTTCATTACCTCATCCAAATAATTTCATGACAAAACATCAACTGAACTAATCTAAATGATTAATATTAAATTATCAGAATTCATTAATTGTTCATTAACAAACTAATTAGTGTAATGAATTTTTCATGCATGAGTTATACTAGTAATGACATATATATATATATATATTTCCTATCACATTGACTATGGAAAATTCATTGGATTATGTAAAACAAAAATAATACTATTATAAAATAGAAATAACTGAGAGATAAAATATCAAGATGTGCACAAAACTATAGAACACTTTGTCCATGACCATCTGAGCTTACTCCTCAAAGAATTATATATCTTTTATATTACATGATGTAAAACCAAGGTATATTTATGAGACTCACACAAAACTACTTATTTAATAAACAATATAAGAATAATATTCCCATAAAATAACACCTAATGGTAATCAAATACATACCACCCCAGATGAGAATCACAACAATTGAAATTATCAGGCTACACCACCACCTCAATATTTTCAATTTGTGACTAATATAAAAGTTCAAATTATAATAAATGCACTAAAATTTGGTTGAATAAAAATTAACAACAATATTCCTCTATAAAAGTACCTATACTTAATTAATTACATAAACATGAATTAAATGAATAATTCAAATTAATTATATTTTCAGGTTTAGAGTTTTAGAGAGTTATGCCATAAAAATTACATTACATCTCAAAAATTCCTAAGTAGACACTTCTACTAAGATTCAATTTTTTTCATAAAATAAAAAGTCTTGAAAAAAAGAGCAATGTCTATTTATATGTTTTAGACAAAATGACATTTCCTTGATCCCATTAATGAGCCTATTTCCCATTATGTCCTGTGAAAAACATTTCAAAAACATGGGATAAGCACAAAAAGCTCAGTAAGGGATACACAAAGAAGGAAAACTATTAGTTATTCAAAACAATAAGTAAACCATGAATACATTATCATAAGTATTACTTTTAACCTTTATGAAGTAGTAAATACTAATCACTTAATAAAGGCCATTTCTTACCCTTTTTTAACCAATAGATTACCATAATACCCATAGAAACAACACATAACATATAAATGATTACCATAATACCTTAGTTTCATCCTCATAAACATCATAAATAAATAAAATATGAAAATTAAACATACTATCTTTCAAGATATGATAGATCATACCATCCAATAATAGAATACCTTTAATATACAAAAAATTCATATTTTTATTAACAATTTAACTTCAAAAATATCACCATAGAGGAAATAAAGGGAATATTCCCTCTAATAAAACAAGATATGTCACATCTAGGATCTATGTATCATTGTGATTGGTAGTGATGAATCAATGATAAAATATCTTTTACATTTCATTTAATATTAATCAACATTCTTATAAAGTTAAATAATTATCACTTTGTAGAAAACAAGTTAATCACAAATCCAGAGGAACACAAGTATTTACATGGTTCACCACTCATTACGAGTAGATGTGTCCTTGGTATGGTTTGGAAACTATAAAATACCATAAAATAAACTAGTTATTGTCCATTTGTATATATAACAAAAGTAGGATATACCCCTACACATGTGTAGAATTATTATAAATAAAATATTTCATGTGATTTTTTATAGAAAATTTGATTTAATTAATGTTTTTGTATAATATAATGATAACTTCACTAGTTGGTTAAAAATAATATATCATGCTTACATATCAACTTCCACATATGTGAACATAAAAACAATTCATTACCTTTATACCCATCAAAAGGTAACAAATTATGTTGACCTCATAAGGATAATCAGAAAGGTACATAAGTCTGATTCCTCAATATGATTTCAAGACCTATAAATATAAGTGTAATAGAATATAAATCAATCAATTCGTAAATACATTCTACTCAGTCTGATATCCCATTTTAATGGCCCGGTCTGATATGATAATCTTTGAATACGGTCTTCATTCTTCTTTTATGTTCAGAAATATTTCTCAGAAACGATCTGTTTAGAAAACTCGTATCTCTAAAATATCATATATTCTCTCGCTTCAACCTCACATAAACAGTGTTTAGTTCCATCAAAAAGTATATTTTTTGGTCTTCACTTTATATTATTCAAAAACTAGTTTAGTTAATAATCTAAAATGTTTTCTCCCATAACTAAATTTCATGAATCATGAATCTCCCATTAAATTTTTCCAATCTTTTAATTATTCATAAATTATATTCAATTCAATATTATTCTAAAAAATTCTAAAAAATTCTTGTATCTTCATCCTAATTCATTATTTTTGACCATTATTAAGAAGAATTTTGATTTTTTTTCTTTATTTTATTAATTATGATGATAATATATGGTCCCTATAATTTTATTAAACCACATTCTAATACATATAAACTGAATAATTCTCATTACGTAGCTTAGTACAAACATATTGATATAAAACATTAAAACCATTCTTCCATAAACATTGTATCAACTTGTAATGATATAAGCTATAATGACCCAATATTTTATCAATATAAATTATTTATAAATATGTCATATAATCACAAAAAATCACAACATAATGAAATAATAAGTACTGTGTGACCTTTAAACATAATGTTTTTACTTCATTATTTTGAATTTCGTAAATCTATCATACACAGTTGTGATCAGTAATTTATTTGGATTCTAATATGACCAACATAATTTTTGGCAAATATTGACCTACATTTTTGAATAGTGACATAACCTAATGAATAGTAACCTTACCTATGATAATATATAAATATGATTCATCTGGGACTACGATATACCTATATCTTTGAATAAGAAAATAATTATTTTGAAATTTTTATTTTTCGAATAAATTATTATTTGAATTAAATATTAAATTTATCATAAATAGAAACTTATTTTTGAGAAATGGATTTCATTTTTGGATTT
>CAUJRU010004158.1:0-22354 GCA_963277665.1 Viscum album | reverse complement strand
TCCCTTAAATCTACCAACTAAACACGAAAAGCTAAATAAAAAATCGAAAAACCAAGTCCCAAAACACTATACTCGAAACCCTATTCCATAAAATCTAAAACCTAAAAGATGAAACCTAAACCCAAAAAATACACTATACCATAATATCAAAATAATTACCACTAAACCTTAAAAACTAAACCCTATCCCTTAAATATACCAAATAAACCCGCAAATCCAAACATAAAAAATCCTACAACCTAGCCCCAAAACCCTATACCCGAAAACCTAATCTCTAAACTCTAAAACCTAAAATATTAACCCTAAACCCAAAAACATATACCCTATAAACTAATCTCAAAATACTTAACCCAAAACCTTAATACCAAAACCCTATCCCTAAAATCTACCAAATAAACCCCAAAAGCTAAATAAAAAATCCAAAAACCCAGACCCAAAACCCTATACCCGAAACCCTATCCCTAAATTCTAAAACCTAAAAGCTGAAACCTAAACCCAAAAAAATTAATCGTATACCGTAATCTCAAATTACTTAACCCTAAACCTTAAAACCTAAACCCTATCCCTTAAATATACCAACTAAACCCGAAAAGCTAAACAAAAAAATACTAAAATCTAGTCCCAAAACCCTATACCTGAAACCCTAATCCGTGAACTCTAAAACCTAAAAGCTGAAACCTAAACTGAAAAAAATATAACCTATATGCTAATATCGAAATAATTAACCCTAAAACTTAAAACCTAAACCCTATCCCTCAAATATAGTAACTAAATTCGAAAAGCTAAACAAAAAATCCTAAAACCCAGTCCCAAAACCCTGTACCCGAAACACTAATCCCTGAACTCTAAAACCTAAAAGTTGAAACCTAAACACAAAAACATATAACCTATACACTAATTTCAAAATAATTACCCCCGAACCTTAAAACCTAAACCCTATCCCCTAAATCTTCCAACTAATCCCGAAATACTTAACCCTAAACCTTAAAACCTAAAACCTATCCCTTAAATATACCAACTAAACCCGAAAAACTAAACAAAAAATAAGAAAACCTAGTCCCAAAACCCTATACACGAAACCCTAATCCATAAACTTTAAAACCTAAAAGCTGAACCCTAAACCTAAAAACATATAACCTATACCCTAATATCGAAATAATTAAACCTAATCATCAAAAACTGAACTCTATACCTAAAATATACCAACAAAATCCGAAAAGCTAAACAAAAAATCCTAAAACCTAGTCCCAAAACCCTATACCCGAACCCCTAATCCCTGAACTCTAAAACCTAAGAGCTAAAACCTAAACCTAAAAACATATAACCTATACCATAATATCAAAATACTTAACCCTAAAACATAAAACCTAAACTCTATCCCTCAAATATACCAACTAAATCCAAAAAGCTAAACAAAAAAATCCTAAAACCTAGTCCCTAAACCCTATACCCGAAACCCTAATCCCTGAACTCTAAAAACCTAAAAGCAGAAACCTAAACCCAAAAACATATAACCTATACACTAATTGCAAAATACTTACCCCCGAACCTTGAAACCTAAACCCTATCCCGTAAATCTTCCAACTAAACCCGAAAATCTGAAAAAAATCCTAAAACCTAATCCCAAAACCCTATACCCGAAACCCTAATCACTAAACTCTAAAACCAAAATGCAGAACCCTAAACCCCAAAAAATTAACCACATACCCTAATCTATAAAAACATAACCCTAGACCTTAAAACCTAAACCCTATCCCTAAAAGTTTCCAACTAAACCCAAAAAACTAAACAACAAATACTAAAACCTAGTCCCCAAACCCTATCTCTGAAACCCTAATCCCTAAACTCTAAAGCCTAAAGGATGAACCCTAAACCCAAAAACATATAACCTATACCCTAATATCAAAATACTTAACCCTAAAACATAAAACCTAAACCCTATCCCCCAAATATACAAACTAAATCCGGAAATCTAAACAAAAAATCCTAAAACCTAGTGCCAAAACCCTATACCCGAAACCCAAATCCCTGAACTGTAAAACCTAAAAGCTGAAACCTAAAAGATGAAACCTAAAATCTGAAACCTGAACACAAAAACATAAAACCTAAACCTTAATCTCAAAATAATTACCCATACATCTTAAAACCTAAACCCTATCACTTAAATCTTCCAACTAACTTGAAAATCTAAACAAAAAATCGTAAAACCTGGTCTGAAAACCCTATACCCAAAACACTAATCCCTAAACTCTAAAAGCTAAAAGATGAAACCTAAACCCAAAAACATATAACCTATACCCTAATATAAAAATACTTAACCCTAAAACTTAAAACCTAATCCCCATCCATTAAATCTACCAACTAAACCCGAAAAGCTAAAAAAAAATCCTAAAACCTAGTCCCAAAACCATATACCTGAAACCCTAATCCCTAAAATCTAAAACCTAAAAGCTGAACCATAAACATAAAAACATATACCCTATACCCTCATATAAAAATACTTAACCCTAAACATTTAAAGATAAACCCTATAACTTAAATCTACCAAATAAAATACAAAATCTAATAAAAAAACTAAAACCTAGTCCCAAAACCCTATACCCGAAAAACTAATCCATAAACTCTAATATCTAAAAGTTGAATCCTAAACCCAAAAACATATACCATATACCCTAATATCAAACAAATTAACCCTAAACCTTAAAACCTAAACCTTATCCCTTAAATCTACCAGCTTAACCCGAAAATCTATACAAAAAATACTAAAACCTAGTCCCAAAACCCTATACCCGAAACCCTAATCCCTAAACACAAAAACCTAAAATCTGAACCCTAAACCCAAAAAAATATACACTATACAATAATAAAAAAATAATTAACCTCAAAACTTAACATCTAAACTCTATCCCTTAAATATACCAACTAAACCCGAAAAGCCAAACAAAAAAAATCATAAAACCTAGTCCCAAACCACTATACACGAAAACCCAATCCCTAAACTCTAAAACCTAAAATATGATCCCTAAACCCCAAAACACATACCTTATAACCTAATTTCAAAATAAAAAACCCTAAAAATTAAAAACAAAACCCTATCCCTTAAATATACTAAATAAACCCAAAAAGCTAAACAAAAAATCCTAAAACCTAGTCCCAAAACCCTATCCCCGAAACCCTAATCCCTAAACTATAAAACCTAAAAAGTGAACCCTAAACAAAAAAAACATATAAAATATACCCTAATCTCAAAATACTTAACCCTAAACCTTAAAACCTAAACACTATCCCTTAAATCTACCAACTAAACCCGAAAATCTAAACAAAAAATCCTAAAATCTAGTCCAAAAACCTTATACCCGAACCCCTAATCCCTAAAATCTAAAACCTAAAATCTGATCCATAAACAAAAAAACATATAACCTATAACCTAATCTAAAAAAATTAACCCTAAAACCTAAAACCTGAACCCTATCCCTAAAATCTACCAACTAAACCTGAAAATCGAAACAAACAAAAATCCTAAAACCTAGCCCCAAAACCCTATACTCGAAACACTAATCCCTAAACTCTAAAACCTAAAAGTTAAACCCTAAACCCAAAAACATGTAACATATACCATAATATCAAAACAATTAACCCTAAAACTTTAAACTATAACCCGATACCTTAAATCTACCAACTAAAGCCGAAAAGCTAAATAAAAAATCGAAAAACCCAGTCCCAAAACCATATACTCGAAACCCTATTCCATGAAATCTAAAACATAAACGTTGATTACTAAACCCCAAGAAAATACACTGTACCATAATCTCAAAATAATTAACCCTAAACCTTAAAAACGAAACCCTATCCCTTAAATATACCAACTAAACGTGAAAAGCCGAACTAAAAAAATCATAAAACTAGTCCCAAAACCCTATACCCGAAAAACCAATCCCTAAACTCTAAAATCTAAAATATGAAACCTAAACCCCAAAACATATACCCTATAACCTAATCTCAAAATACATAACCATAAACCTTAAAAACAAAGCCCTATCCCTTAAAAATACCAACAAAACCCAAAAAACTAAACAAAAAATCCTAAAACCTCGTCCCAAAACCCTATACCCGAAACCCTAATTCCTAAACTCTAAAACCTAAAAACTGAACCCGAAACAAAAAAAAAACAGATAACCTATACCCATATCGCAAAATACTTAACCCTAAACCTTAAAACCTAAACCATATCCCTTAAATATACTAACTAAACCCGAAAAGCTAAATAAAAAATCCTAAAATCTAGTCCCAAAACCTTATACCCGAACCCCTAATCCCTAAACTCTAAAATGTAAAAGTTGATCCCTAAACACCAAAACATATACCCTATACCCTAATCTCGAAACACTTAACCCTAAAATTTAAAACCTGAACCCTATCCCTTAAATGTAAAAAACTAAACCCGAAAATCTTATCAAAAAAAATCCTAAAACCTAGCCCCAAAACCCTATACTCGAAACACTAATCTCTAAAATCCAAAACCTAAAATATCAACCCTAAACCCAAAAACACATAAACTATAACAATATATCAAAATACTTAACCCTAAAACTTTAAACCGAAACCCTATCCCTTAAATCTACCAACTAAACACGAAAAGCTAAATAAAAAATCGAAAAACCAAGTCCCAAAACACTATACTCGAAACCCTATTCCATAAAATCTAAAACCTAAAAGATGAAACCTAAACCCAAAAAATACACTATACCATAATATCAAAATAATTACCACTAAACCTTAAAAACTAAACCCTATCCCTTAAATATACCAAATAAACCCGCAAATCCAAACATAAAAAATCCTACAACCTAGCCCCAAAACCCTATACCCGAAAACCTAATCTCTAAACTCTAAAACCTAAAATATTAACCCTAAACCCAAAAACATATACCCTATAAACTAATCTCAAAATACTTAACCCAAAACCTTAATACCAAAACCCTATCCCTAAAATCTACCAAATAAACCCCAAAAGCTAAATAAAAAATCCAAAAACCCAGACCCAAAACCCTATACCCGAAACCCTATCCCTAAATTCTAAAACCTAAAAGCTGAAACCTAAACCCAAAAAAATTAATCGTATACCGTAATCTCAAATTACTTAACCCTAAACCTTAAAACCTAAACCCTATCCCTTAAATATACCAACTAAACCCGAAAAGCTAAACAAAAAAATACTAAAATCTAGTCCCAAAACCCTATACCTGAAACCCTAATCCGTGAACTCTAAAACCTAAAAGCTGAAACCTAAACTGAAAAAAATATAACCTATATGCTAATATCGAAATAATTAACCCTAAAACTTAAAACCTAAACCCTATCCCTCAAATATAGTAACTAAATTCGAAAAGCTAAACAAAAAATCCTAAAACCCAGTCCCAAAACCCTGTACCCGAAACACTAATCCCTGAACTCTAAAACCTAAAAGTTGAAACCTAAACACAAAAACATATAACCTATACACTAATTTCAAAATAATTACCCCCGAACCTTAAAACCTAAACCCTATCCCCTAAATCTTCCAACTAATCCCGAAATACTTAACCCTAAACCTTAAAACCTAAAACCTATCCCTTAAATATACCAACTAAACCCGAAAAACTAAACAAAAAATAAGAAAACCTAGTCCCAAAACCCTATACACGAAACCCTAATCCATAAACTTTAAAACCTAAAAGCTGAACCCTAAACCTAAAAACATATAACCTATACCCTAATATCGAAATAATTAAACCTAATCATCAAAAACTGAACTCTATACCTAAAATATACCAACAAAATCCGAAAAGCTAAACAAAAAATCCTAAAACCTAGTCCCAAAACCCTATACCCGAACCCCTAATCCCTGAACTCTAAAACCTAAGAGCTAAAACCTAAACCTAAAAACATATAACCTATACCATAATATCAAAATACTTAACCCTAAAACATAAAACCTAAACTCTATCCCTCAAATATACCAACTAAATCCAAAAAGCTAAACAAAAAAATCCTAAAACCTAGTCCCTAAACCCTATACCCGAAACCCTAATCCCTGAACTCTAAAAACCTAAAAGCAGAAACCTAAACCCAAAAACATATAACCTATACACTAATTGCAAAATACTTACCCCCGAACCTTGAAACCTAAACCCTATCCCGTAAATCTTCCAACTAAACCCGAAAATCTGAAAAAAATCCTAAAACCTAATCCCAAAACCCTATACCCGAAACCCTAATCACTAAACTCTAAAACCAAAATGCAGAACCCTAAACCCCAAAAAATTAACCACATACCCTAATCTATAAAAACATAACCCTAGACCTTAAAACCTAAACCCTATCCCTAAAAGTTTCCAACTAAACCCAAAAAACTAAACAACAAATACTAAAACCTAGTCCCCAAACCCTATCTCTGAAACCCTAATCCCTAAACTCTAAAGCCTAAAGGATGAACCCTAAACCCAAAAACATATAACCTATACCCTAATATCAAAATACTTAACCCTAAAACATAAAACCTAAACCCTATCCCCCAAATATACAAACTAAATCCGGAAATCTAAACAAAAAATCCTAAAACCTAGTGCCAAAACCCTATACCCGAAACCCAAATCCCTGAACTGTAAAACCTAAAAGCTGAAACCTAAAAGATGAAACCTAAAATCTGAAACCTGAACACAAAAACATAAAACCTAAACCTTAATCTCAAAATAATTACCCATACATCTTAAAACCTAAACCCTATCACTTAAATCTTCCAACTAACTTGAAAATCTAAACAAAAAATCGTAAAACCTGGTCTGAAAACCCTATACCCAAAACACTAATCCCTAAACTCTAAAAGCTAAAAGATGAAACCTAAACCCAAAAACATATAACCTATACCCTAATATAAAAATACTTAACCCTAAAACTTAAAACCTAATCCCCATCCATTAAATCTACCAACTAAACCCGAAAAGCTAAAAAAAAATCCTAAAACCTAGTCCCAAAACCATATACCTGAAACCCTAATCCCTAAAATCTAAAACCTAAAA
Organism: Viscum album; assembly: GCA_963277665.1. Taxonomy (NCBI): domain Eukaryota; kingdom Viridiplantae; phylum Streptophyta; class Magnoliopsida; order Santalales; family Viscaceae; genus Viscum; species Viscum album. Next base: position 15,296 of record CAUJRU010004158.1, on the reverse strand, counting down.
GCTGAACCATAAACATAAAAACATATACCCTATACCCTCATATAAAAATACTTAACCCTAAACATTTAAAGATAAACCCTATAACTTAAATCTACCAAATAAAATACAAAATCTAATAAAAAAACTAAAACCTAGTCCCAAAACCCTATACCCGAAAAACTAATCCATAAACTCTAATATCTAAAAGTTGAATCCTAAACCCAAAAACATATACCATATACCCTAATATCAAACAAATTAACCCTAAACCTTAAAACCTAAACCTTATCCCTTAAATCTACCAGCTTAACCCGAAAATCTATACAAAAAATACTAAAACCTAGTCCCAAAACCCTATACCCGAAACCCTAATCCCTAAACACAAAAACCTAAAATCTGAACCCTAAACCCAAAAAAATATACACTATACAATAATAAAAAAATAATTAACCTCAAAACTTAACATCTAAACTCTATCCCTTAAATATACCAACTAAACCCGAAAAGCCAAACAAAAAAAATCATAAAACCTAGTCCCAAACCACTATACACGAAAACCCAATCCCTAAACTCTAAAACCTAAAATATGATCCCTAAACCCCAAAACACATACCTTATAACCTAATTTCAAAATAAAAAACCCTAAAAATTAAAAACAAAACCCTATCCCTTAAATATACTAAATAAACCCAAAAAGCTAAACAAAAAATCCTAAAACCTAGTCCCAAAACCCTATCCCCGAAACCCTAATCCCTAAACTATAAAACCTAAAAAGTGAACCCTAAACAAAAAAAACATATAAAATATACCCTAATCTCAAAATACTTAACCCTAAACCTTAAAACCTAAACACTATCCCTTAAATCTACCAACTAAACCCGAAAATCTAAACAAAAAATCCTAAAATCTAGTCCAAAAACCTTATACCCGAACCCCTAATCCCTAAAATCTAAAACCTAAAATCTGATCCATAAAAAAAAAAACATATAACCTATAACCTAATCTAAAAAAATTAACCCTAAAACCTAAAACCTGAACCCTATCCCTAAAATCTACCAACTAAACCTGAAAATCGAAACAAACAAAAATCCTAAAACCTAGCCCCAAAACCCTATACTCGAAACACTAATCCCTAAACTCTAAAACCTAAAAGTTAAACCCTAAACCCAAAAACATGTAACATATACCATAATATCAAAACAATTAACCCTAAAACTTTAAACTATAACCCGATACCTTAAATCTACCAACTAAAGCCGAAAAGCTAAATAAAAAATCGAAAAACCCAGTCCCAAAACCATATACTCGAAACCCTATTCCATGAAATCTAAAACATAAACGTTGATTACTAAACCCCAAGAAAATACACTGTACCATAATCTCAAAATAATTAACCCTAAACCTTAAAAACGAAACCCTATCCCTTAAATATACCAACTAAACGTGAAAAGCCGAACTAAAAAAATCATAAAACTAGTCCCAAAACCCTATACCCGAAAAACCAATCCCTAAACTCTAAAATCTAAAATATGAAACCTAAACCCCAAAACATATACCCTATAACCTAATCTCAAAATACATAACCATAAACCTTAAAAACAAAGCCCTATCCCTTAAAAATACCAACAAAACCCAAAAAACTAAACAAAAAATCCTAAAACCTCGTCCCAAAACCCTATACCCGAAACCCTAATTCCTAAACTCTAAAACCTAAAAACTGAACCCGAAACAAAAAAAAAACAGATAACCTATACCCATATCGCAAAATACTTAACCCTAAACCTTAAAACCTAAACCATATCCCTTAAATATACTAACTAAACCCGAAAAGCTAAATAAAAAATCCTAAAATCTAGTCCCAAAACCTTATACCCGAACCCCTAATCCCTAAACTCTAAAATGTAAAAGTTGATCCCTAAACACCAAAACATATACCCTATACCCTAATCTCGAAACACTTAACCCTAAAATTTAAAACCTGAACCCTATCCCTTAAATGTAAAAAACTAAACCCGAAAATCTTATCAAAAAAAATCCTAAAACCTAGCCCCAAAACCCTATACTCGAAACACTAATCTCTAAAATCCAAAACCTAAAATATCAACCCTAAACCCAAAAACACATAAACTATAACAATATATCAAAATACTTAACCCTAAAACTTTAAACCGAAACCCTATCCCTTAAATCTACCAACTAAACACGAAAAGCTAAATAAAAAATCGAAAAACCAAGTCCCAAAACACTATACTCGAAACCCTATTCCATAAAATCTAAAACCTAAAAGATGAAACCTAAACCCAAAAAATACACTATACCATAATATCAAAATAATTACCACTAAACCTTAAAAACTAAACCCTATCCCTTAAATATACCAAATAAACCCGCAAATCCAAACATAAAAAATCCTACAACCTAGCCCCAAAACCCTATACCCGAAAACCTAATCTCTAAACTCTAAAACCTAAAATATTAACCCTAAACCCAAAAACATATACCCTATAAACTAATCTCAAAATACTTAACCCAAAACCTTAATACCAAAACCCTATCCCTAAAATCTACCAAATAAACCCCAAAAGCTAAATAAAAAATCCAAAAACCCAGACCCAAAACCCTATACCCGAAACCCTATCCCTAAATTCTAAAACCTAAAAGCTGAAACCTAAACCCAAAAAAATTAATCGTATACCGTAATCTCAAATTACTTAACCCTAAACCTTAAAACCTAAACCCTATCCCTTAAATATACCAACTAAACCCGAAAAGCTAAACAAAAAAATACTAAAATCTAGTCCCAAAACCCTATACCTGAAACCCTAATCCGTGAACTCTAAAACCTAAAAGCTGAAACCTAAACTGAAAAAAATATAACCTATATGCTAATATCGAAATAATTAACCCTAAAACTTAAAACCTAAACCCTATCCCTCAAATATAGTAACTAAATTCGAAAAGCTAAACAAAAAATCCTAAAACCCAGTCCCAAAACCCTGTACCCGAAACACTAATCCCTGAACTCTAAAACCTAAAAGTTGAAACCTAAACACAAAAACATATAACCTATACACTAATTTCAAAATAATTACCCCCGAACCTTAAAACCTAAACCCTATCCCCTAAATCTTCCAACTAATCCCGAAATACTTAACCCTAAACCTTAAAACCTAAAACCTATCCCTTAAATATACCAACTAAACCCGAAAAACTAAACAAAAAATAAGAAAACCTAGTCCCAAAACCCTATACACGAAACCCTAATCCATAAACTTTAAAACCTAAAAGCTGAACCCTAAACCTAAAAACATATAACCTATACCCTAATATCGAAATAATTAAACCTAATCATCAAAAACTGAACTCTATACCTAAAATATACCAACAAAATCCGAAAAGCTAAACAAAAAATCCTAAAACCTAGTCCCAAAACCCTATACCCGAACCCCTAATCCCTGAACTCTAAAACCTAAGAGCTAAAACCTAAACCTAAAAACATATAACCTATACCATAATATCAAAATACTTAACCCTAAAACATAAAACCTAAACTCTATCCCTCAAATATACCAACTAAATCCAAAAAGCTAAACAAAAAAATCCTAAAACCTAGTCCCTAAACCCTATACCCGAAACCCTAATCCCTGAACTCTAAAAACCTAAAAGCAGAAACCTAAACCCAAAAACATATAACCTATACACTAATTGCAAAATACTTACCCCCGAACCTTGAAACCTAAACCCTATCCCGTAAATCTTCCAACTAAACCCGAAAATCTGAAAAAAATCCTAAAACCTAATCCCAAAACCCTATACCCGAAACCCTAATCACTAAACTCTAAAACCAAAATGCAGAACCCTAAACCCCAAAAAATTAACCACATACCCTAATCTATAAAAACATAACCCTAGACCTTAAAACCTAAACCCTATCCCTAAAAGTTTCCAACTAAACCCAAAAAACTAAACAACAAATACTAAAACCTAGTCCCCAAACCCTATCTCTGAAACCCTAATCCCTAAACTCTAAAGCCTAAAGGATGAACCCTAAACCCAAAAACATATAACCTATACCCTAATATCAAAATACTTAACCCTAAAACATAAAACCTAAACCCTATCCCCCAAATATACAAACTAAATCCGGAAATCTAAACAAAAAATCCTAAAACCTAGTGCCAAAACCCTATACCCGAAACCCAAATCCCTGAACTGTAAAACCTAAAAGCTGAAACCTAAAAGATGAAACCTAAAATCTGAAACCTGAACACAAAAACATAAAACCTAAACCTTAATCTCAAAATAATTACCCATACATCTTAAAACCTAAACCCTATCACTTAAATCTTCCAACTAACTTGAAAATCTAAACAAAAAATCGTAAAACCTGGTCTGAAAACCCTATACCCAAAACACTAATCCCTAAACTCTAAAAGCTAAAAGATGAAACCTAAACCCAAAAACATATAACCTATACCCTAATATAAAAATACTTAACCCTAAAACTTAAAACCTAATCCCCATCCATTAAATCTACCAACTAAACCCGAAAAGCTAAAAAAAAATCCTAAAACCTAGTCCCAAAACCATATACCTGAAACCCTAATCCCTAAAATCTAAAACCTAAAAGCTGAACCATAAACATAAAAACATATACCCTATACCCTCATATAAAAATACTTAACCCTAAACATTTAAAGATAAACCCTATAACTTAAATCTACCAAATAAAATACAAAATCTAATAAAAAAACTAAAACCTAGTCCCAAAACCCTATACCCGAAAAACTAATCCATAAACTCTAATATCTAAAAGTTGAATCCTAAACCCAAAAACATATACCATATACCCTAATATCAAACAAATTAACCCTAAACCTTAAAACCTAAACCTTATCCCTTAAATCTACCAGCTTAACCCGAAAATCTATACAAAAAATACTAAAACCTAGTCCCAAAACCCTATACCCGAAACCCTAATCCCTAAACACAAAAACCTAAAATCTGAACCCTAAACCCAAAAAAATATACACTATACAATAATAAAAAAATAATTAACCTCAAAACTTAACATCTAAACTCTATCCCTTAAATATACCAACTAAACCCGAAAAGCCAAACAAAAAAAATCATAAAACCTAGTCCCAAACCACTATACACGAAAACCCAATCCCTAAACTCTAAAACCTAAAATATGATCCCTAAACCCCAAAACACATACCTTATAACCTAATTTCAAAATAAAAAACCCTAAAAATTAAAAACAAAACCCTATCCCTTAAATATACTAAATAAACCCAAAAAGCTAAACAAAAAATCCTAAAACCTAGTCCCAAAACCCTATCCCCGAAACCCTAATCCCTAAACTATAAAACCTAAAAAGTGAACCCTAAACAAAAAAAACATATAAAATATACCCTAATCTCAAAATACTTAACCCTAAACCTTAAAACCTAAACACTATCCCTTAAATCTACCAACTAAACCCGAAAATCTAAACAAAAAATCCTAAAATCTAGTCCAAAAACCTTATACCCGAACCCCTAATCCCTAAAATCTAAAACCTAAAATCTGATCCATAAACAAAAAAACATATAACCTATAACCTAATCTAAAAAAATTAACCCTAAAACCTAAAACCTGAACCCTATCCCTAAAATCTACCAACTAAACCTGAAAATCGAAACAAACAAAAATCCTAAAACCTAGCCCCAAAACCCTATACTCGAAACACTAATCCCTAAACTCTAAAACCTAAAAGTTAAACCCTAAACCCAAAAACATGTAACATATACCATAATATCAAAACAATTAACCCTAAAACTTTAAACTATAACCCGATACCTTAAATCTACCAACTAAAGCCGAAAAGCTAAATAAAAAATCGAAAAACCCAGTCCCAAAACCATATACTCGAAACCCTATTCCATGAAATCTAAAACATAAACGTTGATTACTAAACCCCAAGAAAATACACTGTACCATAATCTCAAAATAATTAACCCTAAACCTTAAAAACGAAACCCTATCCCTTAAATATACCAACTAAACGTGAAAAGCCGAACTAAAAAAATCATAAAACTAGTCCCAAAACCCTATACCCGAAAAACCAATCCCTAAACTCTAAAATCTAAAATATGAAACCTAAACCCCAAAACATATACCCTATAACCTAATCTCAAAATACATAACCATAAACCTTAAAAACAAAGCCCTATCCCTTAAAAATACCAACAAAACCCAAAAAACTAAACAAAAAATCCTAAAACCTCGTCCCAAAACCCTATACCCGAAACCCTAATTCCTAAACTCTAAAACCTAAAAACTGAACCCGAAACAAAAAAAAAACAGATAACCTATACCCATATCGCAAAATACTTAACCCTAAACCTTAAAACCTAAACCATATCCCTTAAATATACTAACTAAACCCGAAAAGCTAAATAAAAAATCCTAAAATCTAGTCCCAAAACCTTATACCCGAACCCCTAATCCCTAAACTCTAAAATGTAAAAGTTGATCCCTAAACACCAAAACATATACCCTATACCCTAATCTCGAAACACTTAACCCTAAAATTTAAAACCTGAACCCTATCCCTTAAATGTAAAAAACTAAACCCGAAAATCTTATCAAAAAAAATCCTAAAACCTAGCCCCAAAACCCTATACTCGAAACACTAATCTCTAAAATCCAAAACCTAAAATATCAACCCTAAACCCAAAAACACATAAACTATAACAATATATCAAAATACTTAACCCTAAAACTTTAAACCGAAACCCTATCCCTTAAATCTACCAACTAAACACGAAAAGCTAAATAAAAAATCGAAAAACCAAGTCCCAAAACACTATACTCGAAACCCTATTCCATAAAATCTAAAACCTAAAAGATGAAACCTAAACCCAAAAAATACACTATACCATAATATCAAAATAATTACCACTAAACCTTAAAAACTAAACCCTATCCCTTAAATATACCAAATAAACCCGCAAATCCAAACATAAAAAATCCTACAACCTAGCCCCAAAACCCTATACCCGAAAACCTAATCTCTAAACTCTAAAACCTAAAATATTAACCCTAAACCCAAAAACATATACCCTATAAACTAATCTCAAAATACTTAACCCAAAACCTTAATACCAAAACCCTATCCCTAAAATCTACCAAATAAACCCCAAAAGCTAAATAAAAAATCCAAAAACCCAGACCCAAAACCCTATACCCGAAACCCTATCCCTAAATTCTAAAACCTAAAAGCTGAAACCTAAACCCAAAAAAATTAATCGTATACCGTAATCTCAAATTACTTAACCCTAAACCTTAAAACCTAAACCCTATCCCTTAAATATACCAACTAAACCCGAAAAGCTAAACAAAAAAATACTAAAATCTAGTCCCAAAACCCTATACCTGAAACCCTAATCCGTGAACTCTAAAACCTAAAAGCTGAAACCTAAACTGAAAAAAATATAACCTATATGCTAATATCGAAATAATTAACCCTAAAACTTAAAACCTAAACCCTATCCCTCAAATATAGTAACTAAATTCGAAAAGCTAAACAAAAAATCCTAAAACCCAGTCCCAAAACCCTGTACCCGAAACACTAATCCCTGAACTCTAAAACCTAAAAGTTGAAACCTAAACACAAAAACATATAACCTATACACTAATTTCAAAATAATTACCCCCGAACCTTAAAACCTAAACCCTATCCCCTAAATCTTCCAACTAATCCCGAAATACTTAACCCTAAACCTTAAAACCTAAAACCTATCCCTTAAATATACCAACTAAACCCGAAAAACTAAACAAAAAATAAGAAAACCTAGTCCCAAAACCCTATACACGAAACCCTAATCCATAAACTTTAAAACCTAAAAGCTGAACCCTAAACCTAAAAACATATAACCTATACCCTAATATCGAAATAATTAAACCTAATCATCAAAAACTGAACTCTATACCTAAAATATACCAACAAAATCCGAAAAGCTAAACAAAAAATCCTAAAACCTAGTCCCAAAACCCTATACCCGAACCCCTAATCCCTGAACTCTAAAACCTAAGAGCTAAAACCTAAACCTAAAAACATATAACCTATACCATAATATCAAAATACTTAACCCTAAAACATAAAACCTAAACTCTATCCCTCAAATATACCAACTAAATCCAAAAAGCTAAACAAAAAAATCCTAAAACCTAGTCCCTAAACCCTATACCCGAAACCCTAATCCCTGAACTCTAAAAACCTAAAAGCAGAAACCTAAACCCAAAAACATATAACCTATACACTAATTGCAAAATACTTACCCCCGAACCTTGAAACCTAAACCCTATCCCGTAAATCTTCCAACTAAACCCGAAAATCTGAAAAAAATCCTAAAACCTAATCCCAAAACCCTATACCCGAAACCCTAATCACTAAACTCTAAAACCAAAATGCAGAACCCTAAACCCCAAAAAATTAACCACATACCCTAATCTATAAAAACATAACCCTAGACCTTAAAACCTAAACCCTATCCCTAAAAGTTTCCAACTAAACCCAAAAAACTAAACAACAAATACTAAAACCTAGTCCCCAAACCCTATCTCTGAAACCCTAATCCCTAAACTCTAAAGCCTAAAGGATGAACCCTAAACCCAAAAACATATAACCTATACCCTAATATCAAAATACTTAACCCTAAAACATAAAACCTAAACCCTATCCCCCAAATATACAAACTAAATCCGGAAATCTAAACAAAAAATCCTAAAACCTAGTGCCAAAACCCTATACCCGAAACCCAAATCCCTGAACTGTAAAACCTAAAAGCTGAAACCTAAAAGATGAAACCTAAAATCTGAAACCTGAACACAAAAACATAAAACCTAAACCTTAATCTCAAAATAATTACCCATACATCTTAAAACCTAAACCCTATCACTTAAATCTTCCAACTAACTTGAAAATCTAAACAAAAAATCGTAAAACCTGGTCTGAAAACCCTATACCCAAAACACTAATCCCTAAACTCTAAAAGCTAAAAGATGAAACCTAAACCCAAAAACATATAACCTATACCCTAATATAAAAATACTTAACCCTAAAACTTAAAACCTAATCCCCATCCATTAAATCTACCAACTAAACCCGAAAAGCTAAAAAAAAATCCTAAAACCTAGTCCCAAAACCATATACCTGAAACCCTAATCCCTAAAATCTAAAACCTAAAAGCTGAACCATAAACATAAAAACATATACCCTATACCCTCATATAAAAATACTTAACCCTAAACATTTAAAGATAAACCCTATAACTTAAATCTACCAAATAAAATACAAAATCTAATAAAAAAACTAAAACCTAGTCCCAAAACCCTATACCCGAAAAACTAATCCATAAACTCTAATATCTAAAAGTTGAATCCTAAACCCAAAAACATATACCATATACCCTAATATCAAACAAATTAACCCTAAACCTTAAAACCTAAACCTTATCCCTTAAATCTACCAGCTTAACCCGAAAATCTATACAAAAAATACTAAAACCTAGTCCCAAAACCCTATACCCGAAACCCTAATCCCTAAACACAAAAACCTAAAATCTGAACCCTAAACCCAAAAAAATATACACTATACAATAATAAAAAAATAATTAACCTCAAAACTTAACATCTAAACTCTATCCCTTAAATATACCAACTAAACCCGAAAAGCCAAACAAAAAAAATCATAAAACCTAGTCCCAAACCACTATACACGAAAACCCAATCCCTAAACTCTAAAACCTAAAATATGATCCCTAAACCCCAAAACACATACCTTATAACCTAATTTCAAAATAAAAAACCCTAAAAATTAAAAACAAAACCCTATCCCTTAAATATACTAAATAAACCCAAAAAGCTAAACAAAAAATCCTAAAACCTAGTCCCAAAACCCTATCCCCGAAACCCTAATCCCTAAACTATAAAACCTAAAAAGTGAACCCTAAACAAAAAAAACATATAAAATATACCCTAATCTCAAAATACTTAACCCTAAACCTTAAAACCTAAACACTATCCCTTAAATCTACCAACTAAACCCGAAAATCTAAACAAAAAATCCTAAAATCTAGTCCAAAAACCTTATACCCGAACCCCTAATCCCTAAAATCTAAAACCTAAAATCTGATCCATAAAAAAAAAAACATATAACCTATAACCTAATCTAAAAAAATTAACCCTAAAACCTAAAACCTGAACCCTATCCCTAAAATCTACCAACTAAACCTGAAAATCGAAACAAACAAAAATCCTAAAACCTAGCCCCAAAACCCTATACTCGAAACACTAATCCCTAAACTCTAAAACCTAAAAGTTAAACCCTAAACCCAAAAACATGTAACATATACCATAATATCAAAACAATTAACCCTAAAACTTTAAACTATAACCCGATACCTTAAATCTACCAACTAAAGCCGAAAAGCTAAATAAAAAATCGAAAAACCCAGTCCCAAAACCATATACTCGAAACCCTATTCCATGAAATCTAAAACATAAACGTTGATTACTAAACCCCAAGAAAATACACTGTACCATAATCTCAAAATAATTAACCCTAAACCTTAAAAACGAAACCCTATCCCTTAAATATACCAACTAAACGTGAAAAGCCGAACTAAAAAAATCATAAAACTAGTCCCAAAACCCTATACCCGAAAAACCAATCCCTAAACTCTAAAATCTAAAATATGAAACCTAAACCCCAAAACATATACCCTATAACCTAATCTCAAAATACATAACCATAAACCTTAAAAACAAAGCCCTATCCCTTAAAAATACCAACAAAACCCAAAAAACTAAACAAAAAATCCTAAAACCTCGTCCCAAAACCCTATACCCGAAACCCTAATTCCTAAACTCTAAAACCTAAAAACTGAACCCGAAACAAAAAAAAAACAGATAACCTATACCCATATCGCAAAATACTTAACCCTAAACCTTAAAACCTAAACCATATCCCTTAAATATACTAACTAAACCCGAAAAGCTAAATAAAAAATCCTAAAATCTAGTCCCAAAACCTTATACCCGAACCCCTAATCCCTAAACTCTAAAATGTAAAAGTTGATCCCTAAACACCAAAACATATACCCTATACCCTAATCTCGAAACACTTAACCCTAAAATTTAAAACCTGAACCCTATCCCTTAAATGTAAAAAACTAAACCCGAAAATCTTATCAAAAAAAATCCTAAAACCTAGCCCCAAAACCCTATACTCGAAACACTAATCTCTAAAATCCAAAACCTAAAATATCAACCCTAAACCCAAAAACACATAAACTATAACAATATATCAAAATACTTAACCCTAAAACTTTAAACCGAAACCCTATCCCTTAAATCTACCAACTAAACACGAAAAGCTAAATAAAAAATCGAAAAACCAAGTCCCAAAACACTATACTCGAAACCCTATTCCATAAAATCTAAAACCTAAAAGATGAAACCTAAACCCAAAAAATACACTATACCATAATATCAAAATAATTACCACTAAACCTTAAAAACTAAACCCTATCCCTTAAATATACCAAATAAACCCGCAAATCCAAACATAAAAAATCCTACAACCTAGCCCCAAAACCCTATACCCGAAAACCTAATCTCTAAACTCTAAAACCTAAAATATTAACCCTAAACCCAAAAACATATACCCTATAAACTAATCTCAAAATACTTAACCCAAAACCTTAATACCAAAACCCTATCCCTAAAATCTACCAAATAAACCCCAAAAGCTAAATAAAAAATCCAAAAACCCAGACCCAAAACCCTATACCCGAAACCCTATCCCTAAATTCTAAAACCTAAAAGCTGAAACCTAAACCCAAAAAAATTAATCGTATACCGTAATCTCAAATTACTTAACCCTAAACCTTAAAACCTAAACCCTATCCCTTAAATATACCAACTAAACCCGAAAAGCTAAACAAAAAAATACTAAAATCTAGTCCCAAAACCCTATACCTGAAACCCTAATCCGTGAACTCTAAAACCTAAAAGCTGAAACCTAAACTGAAAAAAATATAACCTATATGCTAATATCGAAATAATTAACCCTAAAACTTAAAACCTAAACCCTATCCCTCAAATATAGTAACTAAATTCGAAAAGCTAAACAAAAAATCCTAAAACCCAGTCCCAAAACCCTGTACCCGAAACACTAATCCCTGAACTCTAAAACCTAAAAGTTGAAACCTAAACACAAAAACATATAACCTATACACTAATTTCAAAATAATTACCCCCGAACCTTAAAACCTAAACCCTATCCCCTAAATCTTCCAACTAATCCCGAAATACTTAACCCTAAACCTTAAAACCTAAAACCTATCCCTTAAATATACCAACTAAACCCGAAAAACTAAACAAAAAATAAGAAAACCTAGTCCCAAAACCCTATACACGAAACCCTAATCCATAAACTTTAAAACCTAAAAGCTGAACCCTAAACCTAAAAACATATAACCTATACCCTAATATCGAAATAATTAAACCTAATCATCAAAAACTGAACTCTATACCTAAAATATACCAACAAAATCCGAAAAGCTAAACAAAAAATCCTAAAACCTAGTCCCAAAACCCTATACCCGAACCCCTAATCCCTGAACTCTAAAACCTAAGAGCTAAAACCTAAACCTAAAAACATATAACCTATACCATAATATCAAAATACTTAACCCTAAAACATAAAACCTAAACTCTATCCCTCAAATATACCAACTAAATCCAAAAAGCTAAACAAAAAAATCCTAAAACCTAGTCCCTAAACCCTATACCCGAAACCCTAATCCCTGAACTCTAAAAACCTAAAAGCAGAAACCTAAACCCAAAAACATATAACCTATACACTAATTGCAAAATACTTACCCCCGAACCTTGAAACCTAAACCCTATCCCGTAAATCTTCCAACTAAACCCGAAAATCTGAAAAAAATCCTAAAACCTAATCCCAAAACCCTATACCCGAAACCCTAATCACTAAACTCTAAAACCAAAATGCAGAACCCTAAACCCCAAAAAATTAACCACATACCCTAATCTATAAAAACATAACCCTAGACCTTAAAACCTAAACCCTATCCCTAAAAGTTTCCAACTAAACCCAAAAAACTAAACAACAAATACTAAAACCTAGTCCCCAAACCCTATCTCTGAAACCCTAATCCCTAAACTCTAAAGCCTAAAGGATGAACCCTAAACCCAAAAACATATAACCTATACCCTAATATCAAAATACTTAACCCTAAAACATAAAACCTAAACCCTATCCCCCAAATATACAAACTAAATCCGGAAATCTAAACAAAAAATCCTAAAACCTAGTGCCAAAACCCTATACCCGAAACCCAAATCCCTGAACTGTAAAACCTAAAAGCTGAAACCTAAAAGATGAAACCTAAAATCTGAAACCTGAACACAAAAACATAAAACCTAAACCTTAATCTCAAAATAATTACCCATACATCTTAAAACCTAAACCCTATCACTTAAATCTTCCAACTAACTTGAAAATCTAAACAAAAAATCGTAAAACCTGGTCTGAAAACCCTATACCCAAAACACTAATCCCTAAACTCTAAAAGCTAAAAGATGAAACCTAAACCCAAAAACATATAACCTATACCCTAATATAAAAATACTTAACCCTAAAACTTAAAACCTAATCCCCATCCATTAAATCTACCAACTAAACCCGAAAAGCTAAAAAAAAATCCTAAAACCTAGTCCCAAAACCATATACCTGAAACCCTAATCCCTAAAATCTAAAACCTAAAAGCTGAACCATAAACATAAAAACATATACCCTATACCCTCATATAAAAATACTTAACCCTAAACATTTAAAGATAAACCCTATAACTTAAATCTACCAAATAAAATACAAAATCTAATAAAAAAACTAAAACCTAGTCCCAAAACCCTATACCCGAAAAACTAATCCATAAACTCTAATATCTAAAAGTTGAATCCTAAACCCAAAAACATATACCATATACCCTAATATCAAACAAATTAACCCTAAACCTTAAAACCTAAACCTTATCCCTTAAATCTACCAGCTTAACCCGAAAATCTATACAAAAAATACTAAAACCTAGTCCCAAAACCCTATACCCGAAACCCTAATCCCTAAACACAAAAACCTAAAATCTGAACCCTAAACCCAAAAAAATATACACTATACAATAATAAAAAAATAATTAACCTCAAAACTTAACATCTAAACTCTATCCCTTAAATATACCAACTAAACCCGAAAAGCCAAACAAAAAAAATCATAAAACCTAGTCCCAAACCACTATACACGAAAACCCAATCCCTAAACTCTAAAACCTAAAATATGATCCCTAAACCCCAAAACACATACCTTATAACCTAATTTCAAAATAAAAAACCCTAAAAATTAAAAACAAAACCCTATCCCTTAAATATACTAAATAAACCCAAAAAGCTAAACAAAAAATCCTAAAACCTAGTCCCAAAACCCTATCCCCGAAACCCTAATCCCTAAACTATAAAACCTAAAAAGTGAACCCTAAACAAAAAAAACATATAAAATATACCCTAATCTCAAAATACTTAACCCTAAACCTTAAAACCTAAACACTATCCCTTAAATCTACCAACTAAACCCGAAAATCTAAACAAAAAATCCTAAAATCTAGTCCAAAAACCTTATACCCGAACCCCTAATCCCTAAAATCTAAAACCTAAAATCTGATCCATAAACAAAAAAACATATAACCTATAACCTAATCTAAAAAAATTAACCCTAAAACCTAAAACCTGAACCCTATCCCTAAAATCTACCAACTAAACCTGAAAATCGAAACAAACAAAAATCCTAAAACCTAGCCCCAAAACCCTATACTCGAAACACTAATCCCTAAACTCTAAAACCTAAAAGTTAAACCCTAAACCCAAAAACATGTAACATATACCATAATATCAAAACAATTAACCCTAAAACTTTAAACTATAACCCGATACCTTAAATCTACCAACTAAAGCCGAAAAGCTAAATAAAAAATCGAAAAACCCAGTCCCAAAACCATATACTCGAAACCCTATTCCATGAAATCTAAAACATAAACGTTGATTACTAAACCCCAAGAAAATACACTGTACCATAATCTCAAAATAATTAACCCTAAACCTTAAAAACGAAACCCTATCCCTTAAATATACCAACTAAACGTGAAAAGCCGAACTAAAAAAATCATAAAACTAGTCCCAAAACCCTATAC